>FIZR01028397.1:0-40786 GCA_900060175.1 Ferrisia virgata | reverse complement strand
AGGTTTGGATTTAGCGTGTAGATTCAGTAGGGGGTCCTAGATACGCATTTTGAGGTTTCCAGTTGTTCACTTCAATGCCTACCTGTACCCGTACCACTGTTCGACAAGAAACATCACAAATCTCTACTTTTTTTACTTCACGAATGGACAGTTTGTAAATTTTTTTACATTACGAAAATCAGCCTCAAAAAGGAACACATTGCGACGCTTTTTTGAAAAAATTTTACTCCGAATATTACAACAGACTGATTCGTGCTGTGTGTATAAACCTACAACGTACCAAGCCACCCAACTACAGCTACCTACTTACTCCATGGTAGCTGGAAGAAGAAAACCTATGAGTTAATAAAAGCAAAACAATAAGGAAAGAATAAAGAATGAAAGGAGCTAAACTTAATGGTGAATAACGTTGGATTTGGTAAATTTTGACAACAGCATGGGCGAGGTGGTGAAACTACGAAGAAAGAAGTAGCAGCGAAGCGAAAAAAAATCAGCAAAGAACGCTACTCAACATGCCAAGTGAAAATTGAAAAAAATTTGTTCCATACGGATGAGATGGAAAAACAAATTCTTCGCCGTAAAATCCCAATCTGCAAACTAGAAAGGTGTTCCATTTACGCCGCAAAAATACACGTATGTTGTGTATTTACAAAGAACATAATAATAGGGAAGGAAGAAGCAACTCTCGGTATGCATACGTGGTAGGTAGCTAGGAACTAGGTAGGTATATGCGATGTACGTATTATGTGTGTATAGGAACGGAGTTTTAATAATCGTATGAAAAATAAACAAAACGAAACGCCAGAAAAACCGATGCGATGTGGCGAACAGTCTATTACGAATGAAATTTCGTTCGCTAGCGTCGAATAAAATTTTATCGCGATATTTTCGAGCGTTCGTATCAATTTGCAAATAGTATAAAGCGAAATTACATTTCACTAGAATATTTTACTCGCGAGTACATTCATTTAAACGAGCATAACAACGCAGGTAAAACAATGGCGAATTTTAATCTTCTTAGAGAAGAAGGAATCATTCGCGAACGTAATCATAGTTATCCTTTTTAGGTAATTACACAATTATTTTTTATAGCGAACACTTATTTTGGGCATAGAACAATAGAAGCTTTCAAAAAAGACGATACGTTTTTTTATATGACTGGATGGATCGTTCGCGAACGACTGAATCGCTGAGAAATAGCAAGAGGCTAAGTGTCTACTCACGTAGTAAGATTTAAATCGAGCATGAAAGCTATTCGAATCATCAGCATACAACTGTACGGAACGATTCCTAATTTAGCGTGTAAAACCGATAAACCTTCTTTCCCCTCCCCCTCCCCCTTCCCATCGTCTGACAGAAATACACATATACATCAGCACATTGATATGTTAGTTTCGAGAAACACTCTATTTATCACACTACGCTCCCGAAGAATATGTTTAGATTGCTTCGAGTAGTTCGCGAATGATTCGATTATTGTAAAGTAAGCCGTTCGTGAACTTATGAATTTAAAAAAAAAAAACCAATATTTATTTTGAGGCGATTTCTCATGATTGTAAATAAAACAAAAAACACGGGATTCATTGTAAAAGTGAGACGAGTCGTTCGCGAACGACTTGGTACTAAAATAAAAGGAACAGCCTAGACAAGAGCAAAATTATTCAAAGTGGCATTTAGAGAATAAATAAATACATAGAAATGCTCACGTGATCATTCGTTCGCGAACGATTCGCATAATAAGTGCTCAAATCGTTCGCGACCGACTATATAAATGAAGCATTTTACATTGAGCAGAAGTATTGGACAGGGTCCAGAGGTGGAGACCAATGTTTAGAATGGGAGAAGCCCATACCTAGAGGCAGGGAAGGAGCCAGGTTCCCAAGAGTTGGAGCTCAATATGGAAAATATACACAGCTAGAGCATGCATTATGGACAGATCCTAGCTCCAAAAACAAAGTTCAACTTTTTTCGATCAAATTGTAGCACAGATTATCAATTCATTCCTCATCAATTTTATTAACGACCCAGGAGTCACTTGAAACTGAATAATAGGGTTCCTTTAGAGCCACAATGTAAAATTTGGCTTCGGCACCGTAAGTCCATTAAAAAAATAAGAGTTCTCGATGCCTTACCTAAGAGAATCAGTATTAACCACTCTTTCAAAAAAGTTGCATAGTTCGCGAATGATTCGATCATTGAATAGTGAATCATTCGCGAGCGACCAAATTGAAAAAAAGAGCTTCAGTTCAGGAATTTATTATATTAGAGTAATTTTCATGATGAATGAGAACGAACGAAAAAACATGAGAGTCAAACTTCACAAATAATACGATTCGTTCGCGAACGATTTACAGAATGAACAATCGAGTCATTCGCAACCGATTAAGGTAAAAAAATTTCACTGCTCACGCCGTTAGCAGAAATATACATGTTGATCGTTCGCGAACGATTCGTTTAAAAAATTGATCAAATCACTAATCACCAAATGAATCAAACTGTTTCGTTGGAATTTTTAGCCTGATTTTCTATGTCATATACGCAATGAAAACCAGACTATTGCAATCTATCGACCAAAGGCGAATTAGGGGGGGGGGGTACTAACAAAATCCGTTTTGGGGTCTCAGAAGAAAATTAAGACAATTTTTAGTCAGGTCAGATATTTATTTTTTTCCCCCGGATCATTAAAATCATTTACTCCGCTTGATACAGACCAAAATCGCTCCAATTCAGCCAATCCGCTCAATTGGCAGCGTATCAGATATATAAGAGTGGGGATGATCTTGGGTCAAGAATCAATTTTGCCCCATTTTAGGGGAGGGGATGCTGAAGGGCTAAAAACACAAAACTTGTTCCTTTTAGAGTAAATCGATAGAGAATCCAAAGTTGTACTGTATCTCCAAAAATCAACCTCCTAGATAAATTAGGAGGGGAGATATGGGGATTTCTCCCCTTTATTGATCTTGAAAAGGGGCTGTTCCTCCCCTATCTTCCCACCAAATCGAGCTAGGAAGTTGAAATTTGGTATGTGCATTCAGTTGGGGCTCTGGATCTGCTTTTTGAAAGTTTCAATTTTTTAGCTCCATTGTACCTACTCACAGCCCCAAAACAGTGGTTTTTGATAGGTTTTTCTCATTTTTTAGTTTTTTGAGTTTGTTCCTCACATAACTCCTCTCCAAATTGTACTAGCAACTTGAAATTAGGTATATACATTTAGTAGGGGTCCTACATGTGTCTTTTGGGAATCTCGACTTTTCGGCTTCATTTCACCCCCTTACAGCCCCAAAAAGTGGAGCTTTTATCGTTTTTTCTTACTTTTTGAGTTTGTTCCTTGCATAACTACCCTTCAAATCGAGCTAGGAAGTTGAAATTGGGTTTGTACATTTAGTAGAGGACCTAGACGTGCCTTTTGGAGGTCTCGACTTTTTAGGCCCATTCAACTGCTCCTAACCGCATTGCTGATTAGGAAAACAGCATTCCTCGTGATTGTAATATACCACAAAAATCAAACTGAAAAAGCATCACAAACCGATGCTGTTTTTTTCATTTTTTCACCCTGAAACTAAGAATTATTCGCTCATCTTGATAACGACCAAAATTGGTTAAATTTAGGCAGTAGGCTTAATTCGATGGTGGATTTGATATTTTTGAGTGAGAATGATCTTGGGTTTGAAATCAGTCAAGCCCAAATTTGTTAGAGGGTGTGCTGAGGAGCTAAAATTGCAAAACCTGTTCGTTTTCAAATCAACTGAAGAAGAATCACATGTTGCATAATGGTATATCTAAAAACCAGCCTCGTAGATCAATGGGAGGGGGAGGGGGAATATTGTAGAAGTCCTCCTTTTAACAGTGAAAAAAAGCTATCCCATGCATACTTCCCCTTAAAAATTAAGTCAGGGGATTGAAACTTTTCACCGTTATTGCTACCTGCTCACAGCCCTCGAAAGTTGTTTTTTTTGGCGGGGATTCTTATTTTTTTGACTTTGTCCCACACATTATCTGCCCTCCAAAATGAGTTGAGAAATTGAAATTTGGCATATACATTTAGCAGAGGCCCTAGTTACGCCTTTTAAACGTCTCAACTTCTTATCCTACTTGCACCCCTTCACAGCCCCCCCTCCAAATTGGTTTTTTCTTATTTTTTTCAGCTTGGACTACGCATATCTCCCCTCCAAATTAAGTTATAAAATTTCAATTCGGTATGTACGTTTGATAATGGTCTTATATATCTGCTTTTTGGAGGTTTCCGCTTTCCATCCCCATCGTACCCTTTTACAGGCCGAAAAAACGGGTTTTTTGTGCGGTTTTTCTCATTTTTCAAAAGGAGGTTCCTAGACGTGCCTTTTCGAATGTTTCAGTTATTCGCCTCGATATCTACCTGTACCCCCTCCCCCCCACCATTGAACAAGAAAAACTACGACCGAGTGTTAGCTTTTTATCTCTTGCACGAATGGAAAATTACCCTATTTACTTTATTTACGAAAAATACGCTCCCAACAGTAAAGTATCGCGATGTTACTTTCTTTGGTTTGTTGTCGCAAATAATACTCCGCTGAAAAATCTCGAATCATCAAAATCGGAATCTTGGATTCTTGGGAAAATATTTCACTTCGCCTATGCTTCGCGTCGATATCAAACAAAACAGTAAAATTCCATTAATTTACGAAACACAGCTCGCGTTCGCGTCTGTTCGCCATCTCCGGTTACGAAATATTTTACAATTTTAATCGCGCGTTTTATTTTCAGTTTATTTTTCATTCGGTTTTAGATTATCATTTAAATAGCAATTAATCGACCAACAGGTTTTACCAGAGTCAGACTAGCCGCTACGATCGTGAAAAACCGGTACGAAAAATTACGACAATTTACACTCTCTAGCGATAAGGAGAAGGAAATGACGATGAAAAAAAATAAATAAATAAATAAATGAAAAATAAAACAAAACGAGTACCGATTTGTCTACGTATACTACATTTATATGTTTGCAGACTACGTATGTACGTCTACGTACGTATACGTATACATTTCGAAACATCTCGACAATACACTACGAATATCAACTCGTAGTTTAAGTAAATCAATCTGTTCAAGTCGCAAATAAAATCTCGTACGTATGTAACAATACCAGCGAGTAAAACAAACACTAAAACTGCCGGATTATAAGTCTTATATGTAAACGAGATGCCTAACCTACGTACAAATATAAACATTTGTACATCTACGTACATAGTACATTGTATGCACACACACACACACACACGCACAAGTACACTTGTCGTCGAAACAGAAATAAAGACGAGCAACTTGATTCACAGAGTCGTAGAAATTGAATCGAGCTTGCTTCGTGCTGCATGACTTGGAAGTAACAGAAATACAAGACGAGGAAGAAGAGCTGACAAGCAAAACGAACGTTTTTAAAAGACAAAAAAGACAGAGACAGAGTAAGAGATAGGTATACATAGATAGATAGATAGATAGGAAGAAAGAAAGAAATAATAATAAAAAAAAAAAAAAAAACCTTCTAAAATGACGAAAACTCGGCGAAGAGATATCGAGGAAACTGAAAGGATTATTTGTTCGTGTAAATAAAAACTCTCTTAGGTACTGAGAGCTCTCTCGACGAACGACGAACGACGCCCTATCAAAATATATTTACTAACGAGTGAAATAGTAGGTACGTTGCGCTCTTATACTCTGCTCAGTCCTCACACGCCACAGCGAATACGAGTCGTCTTTTCTATAAATATATATATACGCGATAAAAGCAAAAAAAGAGTAAGAAAATTGAAACGAATTTCATTGTATATACAGTACACTATCTGGTAGAAGAAGTAACTATCTAGGAGAGAAAATAAAAAACCTGAACTGAAAAAAAAAAAATTGAAACACGCGGCGTTTAGATGGCAAAGTATACAAACAAACGGCGAGATCTCAATTCCAAAGAAAAGGGCACCAAATACGATGAAGAAAACGTTAAGAATTTTCTTCACCAATGAATAGTAATTTTTTTCTTCTCTTCCAACAACACCACCACCACCACCACCCAGTCAATTGTGAAATTTTCTTAGCGACTTAAAATAGCGTGGAAATTTTTAACTTACGTTTCGAATTGACGAAATGAATTTAAATTAAGTAAGTTTCCTTCAACGTTCGTTCGTTACTTCGTAGCTCTACGATTGAGGTGTGTGGTTCGTTATGGTTTTGGTTTTTGCATTTTTCAATTCGTTAAAATTATTGTAAACGTAAGGAAATTCATTCGATAATTTTTTTTTTTGTAATTTACCGTACAGCATGGTTTTTCGAAAATAAACATTAACGATTCGCATGTTTTCAAAATAAAGGTTTTCGTAGTCCTTCCACATAATAAATATTTACTTCTGCTTTAGAGTGCTTCGGCTTACCCAGCCGAGCTATACCAATTCCTCGCGTTTATTATAATTTTCGAACGAAAGTAGGTAATTTTTTTTTTTTTTACGAGATTTATTCGCAAGCATTCGCAGAAGCTGATAATGGATGAAATTCCCTTAATAATGTTGGTAAAAAGCGTAATAAATAAATTTCCTTACTTCACGATAAGCTTACACCCCCCTCCCCCCGTACCCATCTTCAATCGGTCATTTTATATAATTTATTTTCAGATATTTTAAATGACAGGAAAATTGGATTGGTTTATAATCGATAAAAGACGAGTGAAAATTATTTTTTTTAAGTGAAATCGTCGTCGTCGTCGTCTTGTATCGTGTCGTTTCCTGGCAGAGAAAAAAAAGGTCTACATTTTTAACCTGATTTTCCATGTCGTATGGTCAATGAAAATCAGGCTATTGTTGAGTATCTAAGCGACGTTAGCCGGATGGAGGGAGGGAGCAGTACCAACGAAATTCGTGTATACAAAGCCATTGAAATCATTACAAGCCGCAATAGATGTTTATCTTTTTTAATTTTTACACCGCCCACCCCCTCCCCCCTCGAAACTAAAAATTATTTGCACAGATCGATGATACCAATCAACAAACATGGTTGAAATTCGGTTCATAAACTTGGACTGACAGCGGATTAGGTATACCCTGAGTGGGAATGACCTTGGATTAAAATTCAGTTATGCCAAAATTTGAGCGAGAAGTGCTGCAGAGCGACTAAAATGGATAAAATGGTTTGCTTTTAAGCCAATCAATACAGAATAAAAAGTTGTAGAACATATCGAAAAATCAGTTTTTCAAGTTAATTTAGAGGGAAGATATAAAGGACGTAGGTTTCCCTAAGCATATCTCATCCTTCTTTTTACATTGAGCTATGAGGTTGAAATTTGGCAGGTAAATTTAGTAGAAGTCTCGAATGTGCATTTTGAAGGTTTCAACATGCTGAACTTATTTCAACCCCCCCCCTGTCCCTCCCACCCTCCGTTACAGCCTCAAAAAGTGATTTTTCGGTCGGTTTTCCTTCTGATTTTTTCATTTTATCCCACTCATATCTCCTCTACAAATTTGGCTGGAAGGTTGAATTTCGTTATGCAGATTTAGTAGGGGCCTTACATGTGCTTTTTAGGGGTTCCATTTTTCAAGCAGATTGCACCTCCTCGCAACACCGAAAATTGCGATATTTCTCAAACTTTCAGTTTGTTCCCCACACAACTCCGCTTCAAATTGAGCTAAAATTCAGGTAATTTTCCTTTTCAGGGAAAAATTCTAAATCATGGATTTGTAAAATCATTCATAATCATCTTTCGTCCCGAGTTTTTGATCAAAAACTTCTAATCAAAAACGTTTACTCTTCTCTTGACTTCATTTTAAAATTTGATTTTATTATTACGCAGAAAAATAAAAATTATACAATTATCTATCATCACGAGTTTTTGAACAAAAACTCTATATTAAATATTTGATTATTTCATTTTTTTATTTTTTAATTCTTAGTTTTTCAAAATTCGACTACTAAATTTTTTTATTTTTCAATTCATAGCTTTTTTTATTTTCAATTTTTCAATTTTTTTCACTTTTTCAACTATTTGAATTTCATTTTTAGAAGATTTTTTAGCTATTTTCCTCTTTTTTTGATTTTTAAATTTTTTTATTTATAATTTGTTTTTACTTTCAATTTTTCAAATTTTTTATTTTGAAAACTTTTAAAATTAATTCTCAATTTTCTTATTTTTTATTTTTTGAAAGTTGACATTTGGTATGTAGTTTTGATCGGGGCCCTATATGTGTCTTTAGCGGTTTTGACTTTTCAGCCTCACAGCACCTCCTCACACCCCAAAATACATGGATACATATTATGGTGGGAGGGAGAAGAGGGGTCTATCATCGCGAGTTTTAGAGCAAAAACTCGATACTAAATTTTTTAATTTTTACAATTTTTTATTATTTTTATTTTTCGATTTTTTTTAATATTTTTTTTGACTATTAAATTTTTTGATTTTTTAATTAATAATATTTCTCAATTTTAATATTTTAATTTTTTCACTTTTTCAATTTTTTAAATATATTTTTTTATTGTTTTTTTTCTTTTTTTGATTTTTTTGCTTATAATTTGTTTTTATTTGCAATTTTTCAATTTTTTTGAATTTTAATTTTTTGAACGTTGAGATTTGATATGTAGTTTTGATCGGGGTTCTATATGTGTCTTTAGTAGGTCTTGACCTCCTTTTAGCCTCACAGCACCTCCTCATACCTCCAAATGCGTGGATACAACCTAAGGCAAGAGGGAGGGGTGAGGGGAGGTGTCGTCATTTTGTAAAAACGTGACGTTCTTGATTTTTGATTAGAAGTTTTGTATCAAAAACTCGCTATGAAAGATATTTATAAATAATTTTTGTACTTAACGTTAAAATGTTGACTTGGATATGTCTATTGAAAAAAAATATAAAAAGAAATCATAAATAAAACAATTTAAAAAAATGAAAAAAAATTGAAAAAAATTGAAACTTAAAATTAAAAACTTGATAAATTGAAAAAGTAAAAAATAATAAAAAAAATGATTAAAAAATTAAAAAACAATTAAAAATAAAAATAATAAAACATAAAAGTTGATAAATAAACAAAATTGAAAAATTTAACAGTGAAAAAAAATTGAAAATAAAAAAAATTAATTTCATATTTTTGATTAAAAATTTGTGCTGGCAGATAATTGTATAATTTTCATTTTGATGGTCAATAATAAAGTCAAATGTCAACAAGAAGAGACGAGTAAACGTTTTTGATTAAAAACTCTCGATGAAAGATGATTACGAATGATTTTTGCTTTCCATGTTGAAATATTGACACGAATATGTCACATATATATGTACATGGTGTAAAATTTTTCTCAGTAAGAAGAAAAGTGCCCAAATTTTTTTTTGACTTGGTTCTTCCAAATTCTGATAGACGTATCATTTGTGGGGTTTCAAGTATTCTTTCCAAAATCAACGAATGTGGGCAATTCGCGTAACCTGAGTACTTCGTGAAAATCGAACCAATAAATCATAAAAAAACGATGCTTTTTGAAAAATTTATCGTGTTTTTTTATTTGTAAAAGTGGATTATGAGATTTTCCACGAGAATCCTCGCATTGATACGCGTATACCGAAACATCGAAATTAGACTACAGCTAAACCGAGCTCTATCGCAAATACACACAAGTAGCAGAATTGAACGAGAAAAAAAAACAAAAAAAAAAAGGTTGAATGGGAAAAGCTACATTGCAAAGTATCAATATCGTGGTCGCGGTCGTCTCAAGGATACGAGACGACTATACACAGTACACAGCAGCGAACCGAACGTAGGTAACTTCACCAGGTATTTACTTTCCGAAACTTAGACAGCACGCAGCAGGTAGCTAACTGTAAGTAAATAAGTTTAGCGGGTAGGTAAAGTACCTCTGTATACTCACTCGGTGTACGTGTATATAAAATATTTAACGGAGCAAAAAAATTTTTTAACGACTTGTGCCGGGCAAAAAGATAGAAAGCGAGGCAGCGTCGCTAGGAAGGAGTGGATAAAGTTTAAAAGGTGCCTCGAGCGAACTCGTTAGTATCTTTGCGACGATGCGATGCTGAGTACGGTCGGTAATATACGTATACCTACTTTACGATCTTACCTCGTCGAGGTAGAGAGGTACACGAGATGCTTTTACTCTTAGAAGATACCTTACACACCGCAGCGTGCCGTCGTATCGAAGCTGCTCCAGTAAGTTTCGACGACGATATACCTTAAATAAATTACGTTAATCTCGAACGTTTCTCTAATTACGCCGAATGCGTCCTGTAGCTCGCATTACTACGACGGTCGCAACGTACGCATACCACCTTTTTGCACCTTTTGCGCGCTCTCTTCTAATGTCGAGTGCGAGTTCATTTACAATTATAATTAACGAGATAGTACCCCCATCCCCGTCTCACCGGTGGTTGGTATCTGGACAGACGATGGGACGCGACCCTGCCCCGGGTGCCGTGTTGCTTGAGACCTGCTACAGTGTTGTGTAGTCAGTTCAGAGGGCTGACCTGAAATTATACAGCATCGCCGCGTCGCCGGCGTAATTACGTACTATATTTTCTTCATCTCTCGTGAAAGCCATTTTACGGTATTTTTTCTATTTTTTTTCCTTTTCGCATGTCAAAGGGAGAAAACAAAAAGACAAATTATTATATAATGCTTTGAATCACCGTTGCGAAAAGTGTTTTTTTTCTTTTTTTATTTCGATGAGTTGAATTGTCGAATGAAAAATTATAACCGACTAGGATTGATAATGAAGCGATATCTATACCTTTATTTGGAAAATCAACTCCAGTACAATGTTTGGTTTTCGAGTGAACCATATCAAATGACTGGTCCACATTTGTAAATTCCAATAGCTCCGAACCTCGAAGAAAATAAGGTACTTAAAAAAAAAGAATCATTCCGCTCATACTCAGCCAAATTCTAAATCAGTAACGTACACCGCTTCGGTGTGAAAACAAGGCATCATTTTGATGATTTTTATAAGCTGAAAAAAAATAAGCATCGCTTCGCGATACTTTTTCAGCCTGATTTTCGTGACATTGCAATTATGAGAATTGACGGCAGGAAGGGTTCAATGTAGATAAAAAGTCGAAATACGACAAAAGGCACATCTACAGTCCCTGCTGACGGTACATACCCAATTTTAACTTTCTAGCCCAATTTGAAGGCGAGTTATGCGAGAAAAAAACTTTAAAAATTAAAAAAATCGACCAAAAACCACATATTCAGGGCTAGTGGTGATGGTAGAGGAGATGTGGGAGGGGGAATATGTGAAATAACACTGAAAAGACGAAACCTCCAAAAGGCACATGTATGCGCCCTACTAAATGTACATACCCAATTTCAACTTCCCAGCTCAATTTGGAGGGAAGTTAAGCGAGGAACGAACTCAAAAAATAAGGAAAAACGACCAAAAACCCACCTTTTTGAGACTAGAAGGGGGTGAAATGCGGCCGAATAGTCGAGACCCCCAAAAATTACATGTAATGCCCTTACTAAATGTACATACCTCATTTAAACTTCCTCGCTCAATTTGGAGGGAAGTTATGCGAGGAAAAAACTCAAAAAACTTCAAAAATGAGAAAAAGCGATCAAAACCTCACTTTTTTGGGGTGCTGAGAGGGTGTAATCGAGCTAAAAAGTTGAAACCCCCGAAAGGCACATCTAAGGCCCGAACTGAATGTACATACCAAATTTCAACATCCCAGTTCAATTTGATGGGGAGATAGGGGAGGAACAGCCCTTTTTCAGGGTCAAAAAGGAGGAAAACCCTTATAACTCCCCCCCCCCCATTGACTTCGGATGTAGATTTTTGGATATGCTATACAACATTTGATTTTCTAACAATTAGCTTTAAAGGGGGCAATTTTAGTGTTTTTGAGCTGTCAGCACCCCCTCTCCAAAATTGGGGTATAGGTGAATTTTGACCCAAATTCATCTCCACTCATAGATATCTAATCTACCGCCAAACTGAGTCGATTGACCGAATTGGAGCGATTTTGTTCGGTATTGAGCGGAGTAAATGATTTAACAAAAAAAAAAAATAAAATAAGCATAAATATCTCATCTGGCTAAAAACCATCTTAATGGTCTTCTAGGACCCTAAAACGGATTTTGTAGATATTCCCTCCCACCCCGTTACACAACATTTTGTACACTACAGTTTGGCTAAAAGACGAATCATTCTTGAAAATGTTGACTCTCCACATCTCCTTCTCTCGCTATACTTTGGAGGGACGAAACAGAGATTTGACTCAAGCTCATCCCTACACAAATACAATCATACAGGGTGTTCAATTTCAATGAGAAGTTCCTTCAGCCAGCATCTAAGCAACCTATACTTGGTCTATGTATGTGCATTTGCCAACTTCTGGCTTGAAGGGGCTAAGATATGAGAGTCTGTATAACTTTGTAGTCCAATTTGGAGGGGAGTTATATGAAGAACAAACTTTGAAAATTAAACAGCAGATTCAAGACTAGAGCGCCCATTAAATGTAAATACCAAATTTCAACTTCCCAGCTCTATTTGGAGGAGAGTTATGCGAGAAACAAACTCAAAAAACTAAAAAAATGAGAAAACCTGACCAAAAAACCACATTTCTGGGTCTGTGAGGAGGTGCAATGCGGCTGAAAAGTCTGGACTTGCAAAAGGCACAGCTAGAACCCCTACTGAACGTACATACAAAATTTCAACTTTCTAGCACATTTTGATGAAGAGCTAAGGAAGGAACACCCCTTTTTCAAGGTTAAAAAGGGGAAAACCGCTTATATATCCCCTCCTAAGTAACGTAGGAGGTGGGTTTTCAGATATATGTATTATACATCTTTGAATTCTCTATCGATTGACTCAAAAGTGAACAATTTTGGTGTTTTGGTTCCTTTCAGTACCCCCTCCCCCAAAATAGAACAAAACTGAATTTTGATCCAAGGTCATCCCCACTTAAATATATCTAATTCGTCGCCAAACTGAGCCGATTGACCAATTTGGAGCGATTTTGGTCAGTGTCGAGCAGAGTAAATGATTTTAGTGTTCGAAAAAAAAAAATGAAATAAATATCTGGCGTGGCCAAAAATTGTCTTAATGATCTTCTAGAACCTCAAAACGGATTTTATTGCTATCCCTTTTTCCCAACCACCGTCGGTCGACAGACTCCAATAACCTGGTTTTCAGTGACAATATGTCACCGAAAATCAGGCTAAAAATCAAAAAATAACAATCCTTTTTAATCTTATTTATCATGGTTATTGAGGGAAAACTACTTAAATGCTCAGGGCGAATTTACAGGAAAAAAGTTTCAAACAAATACGGTAAATTTGCACCTTCAATCCAGGTGTTGGGCAATGTTGCAAACATAAGACTAGGTAATGTTGCATAGTTACCAGCTGAAAGGGGTTGCATATTGAAAAAGAATACCCAGTATAATACCGACATCCACTGCAGTGATTTCGGTGGATATCAAACCAAGTATATAATTAATTTCTTTTTGCCGGGAAAGAATGAAAGAAAAAAAAAAAACAAATTAAATATTTGACACGGCAAAAAATTATCATCTGGGCATTTCAAAGCTACGTTTAGCATCACAAATTGATTTCAAAACTTACGAAAACCAGTAGCTGCGAATTTACTAGTCATCTTTTGAACACTCGTTCTTTCGTTATCGTTAGCTGCTCGTTTTCAATTTTCACTTTCAGCCTTTACCTCCCCCTTCACCTCGTCCGTCGTCATCGCAACTGTATACACCTAATACCTATAATATTGTTAGATACACCGAAATGTTCAGATGATGAGAATATAAAGCGAGAGATAGATAGATAGAGAGAGAGAGAGAGAAAGTGAGATGGTTCCGCGGAGCACAGATGGAGAAGGTGTAATCGATTTTCTAATTGCGAGCAACAGTAGCTACAGCAGTACCAGCAACAACACCGGCAGCATTTGCAGGTACAGCGGTAAAGTAGAGGCCGCAGCGACGAGTAAAATTAATAGAGTAACCTTCTCCCTACCCTCTTGCACCGTTGTAAAAGCTCCTCCCCCCCCCCCCCCCCGCCGATCACGACTATACACGAGACGTGGATAAGCTACAGCATCCACATAAAAATATGCCGACGGCGGTGGACTTCGACCTAAAAGGCAGGCGTACGTTATAACACGCGATAATTCGCGTCCACAAAAACTCGCCTCCTAGACTCATCCTCGTACGTATCTCGCTAGTTCATCCTGCGGATAAATAACTAACAAAGACCGTCAGGGAGCAGGAGGACTGGAAGGTACGGTGTTTTGGTAAAATGGATGATAAAACCCAACGTACTGCACGTTACATATATCGTGTATTTTTTTTCCTCTCTTATCAAATTGTTGTAGTCGTGCACAATTTACTGTACGGCGTATAGAATACGTAGACGTACGAAGCATTCCTCTCTACCTATACTAAAATACACAAAACGGGAGGATAGAGGCAGCTTTTTCGTAAACGATGAGCTTTTGTTGTACATACACATATGTACATACATACATACGTAAAACCGACGAGATATACTGGTACGAATTTCCTCCTCATCCATTTTATTGTGTAGTTTTATCTGCGTTATCGTTATCGTTTTCGTTTATACCAACACACACACACACATACATACATACCGAAGGAACAGAGTCAGTGCTTTTTTCCTCTTTAGGTTGCCGATTAAAAGCATCGCAGTCGCAAACTGGGCGACGTTAACGGAAAGTACGATACGGCGTGATGTGTTTTTATGGAAAACAAAGCAAAACAAAAAAAAAAAAAAAAGATGGAAAAGAAAAACACAAAAAAGGTAGAAGGGAAAATGCTACGATAAAGTATGAAATTTAGCGGTGAATCGAAGAGGTGTGGTTCTTTTCCTGCGGTATATGTGTTATTTGATGAGATACGAGAAGTGAGGGGAGAAGCGAGAAGAAAGGGTGTTTTTTGTATTAGCGACTCGAATGTTTTTGTGGGCCAGCTTTGTGAAGATAGCAAAGGAAATTTGCTAAGCTGGCGGAACGTTGATGTGGTTCGTTGGCTTCAAAAGTGTATACAAAAATAAGCGTAAGGTAGTTGAAAATGAATATCTATGTTTATAGGAGCTTGTGAGCTTGGCTACCATTCTTTTTAAATTCAAGTTACTTTTACGAGAAGAGTACAAATTTTGAAAAAAAAAAAACAAAAATGGAGATGTCAGAGGAAGAAACCCACATAAATTTAGTGATACAGATTTAATGATAATAGAAATTATATCTTCATTTAAAAACGATAAAGTGATCCACCAAATGAACCGTTCGCGAACGAAAAATTATTTCATTCTTATTGATACGTAATGTATTCGAATTTAAGATATTCTGAATGAGTGATATAAAAAAATAGTATCATCGAAATTTGAACGAATCGCTCACGAACGACTGATTATCCAAAAAAATTACCAAAGTATTAAAAGGGTTTTATGAAAATAATTGTCTTACAGACATTTGATTCAATCGTTTGCGAATGAATTACACGAGAATTGAACGAATCGTTCGCGAACGACTAATTATTTTACGAATTTACCCAAGTGCTAAACAGATTATATAAAAGTGATCTGCTTACAGACATTCCATTCAATCATTCGCGAATGAATTGTAAGAAAATTGAACGAATCGTTCACGAACGACTAATTATTTTACGAATTAGCCGAAGTATTGAAAAGACTTTATGAATGTGATCGTCTTAGAGACATGTGATTCATTCGTTTGCGAACGAGTTGAATGCAAATTGAACGAATCGTTCGCGAAGTACTAATCATTTTACAAATTTACCAAAGTATTGAAAAGGTTTTATAAAAATAATTGTCTAACAAAAATTTAATTCAATCGTTCGCGAATGAATTGTAAGAAAATTGAACGAATCGTTCACGAACGACTAATCATTTTAGGAACTAACCGAAGTATTGAAAAGATTTTATGAAAGTGATCGTCTTACAGACATATGATTCATTTGTTTCCCAACGAGTTACAAACAAATTGAACGAATCATTCGCGAACGAATAATCATTTTACCAATTTACCAGTGTATTGAAAACGTTTTATGAAAATAGTCGGATGAATTATACGCAAATTGAACGAATCGTTTGCGAACGACAAACTAACCTGCATTTATTTGGGGTAGTGGTTTCTAGCGATAAATAATTCTCGATTGATTCAATCGTTTGCAAATGAATCACTCGGTACATGAGCGAAGTGTTCACGTGAAGGATCAACTGTTATTAATAAAGTAAAAGCAAAAAAAAAGAACTGTTTATTTACGAGTAGACTCGACAAGAAAGATTTCGATTCAATCGTTTGCGAACGATTCAATTTCTACTCTTTTCAAGAATATCGGTATCAAAAAACTATACTGTATTGGTAAGCATGAAGTGAGCCTGAGCCTAAAAAATACATTTTTTACAGATTCAGTCTTTAGTGAACGATTCGATTCTTCTTTCTGGACTGAATCATGGATTACGGATGATTTACACAAACCATTTTTTATTTATTTCATCGGTCGCGAACGAATCACTCGATATTTAAGCAAATCACCTGAATAAACGAACTACATATTTTTCGATGGTCATATTGTTGCAACACTAAAAGCTACGTTTTGGTACCTTATTTCACAAACATGTAAAATTCAATACATATGTAGTCGTTCGCGAATGAATCGTTCAATTTTTGATAAATTCGGTCATCATTGATCGTATTCACTCTTAGGCGAGCATATTCAAGGAAAATTTAAAATTATAAAATAGGTCTTTTCAGTTATGAAAATAACTCATCTGCAAATGATTCAGTCGTAGTTCGCGAACGATTCGATCAAGTTTTGCGTAAATAGAAGGGTAAAAATTGAAAGACAGTATCAGTTTCAGTGGCGTAATGATTGTCGATTTCTCGGGGGGGGGGGAGAGTTTTAGAAGGTTACTCACAACACCCTCTGCCCTTTTCAATCCATTGATCAGTTTAAATAACGCTAAAACTATTAATTTCGAATCACTGAACCTTTAATGATGATTTAATATTTGTGAATTCAATCGTTCTCGAACGATTTGATTGGTTTATGGTTTTTAAACCGAAATACGAATTCTGTGAAATTTTTAAGCGCTGAAAATGAAAAATATATAACAAATGACGTTTCAAAAATCCGTAATTCCCACGAATTTCGACGAATCAGTGGTTCACGAACGTTTCATACATGTTTGAAAATTGCTTATTCTTCGAATAAATTATTTTTTAATTATTCGCTCTCCGATAATTAATATTTTCAAAATTAGGAACGTCTCCAAATTATTCTCCGCATATGCAAAATTAACGATACGTTTCAAACATAAATATAACTCGGATTACTTTCTTAATACTCGTATTTCGTTCAACATTCATTCGTTACGACTAATTTTCTATAAAATTATCACATATTTCGAGAAAAACGAATTTACATCGAAGTAATATAACAGGAAGGAATGCTCGAAAAATAAAACGACCGAATAGTTCGTTCTTCTCTCGCAATACAAACAATTCGTTCATTCAACCGTTCAACTTATGCAAACAGCACCATCCTCATATCCACGTCTTGCCAACCACGTTGAAAAAATTTCATTCGAATTTACTCATTGAAACATACACTACGTAAATACATAAGAGTATCAATGAATCACATGCACACGAGGAACTGGTAGAAAATCACAAACACGCGGCTCTTGAATGAATCACCCACTATCAACGGCGAATATTCTCTTCTTCCACACACGCTATCGAAAAATAAAAAGCAAAAGAAAGCATAACAACATCAACAAAACAAATTCTACGCGCATAAAATTCTTCGTAGTCATCTGTTGTAGATTTTACGACAACTCATATCCGCCACATCGCGGCCACAAACCTCTCTAAAAATAATTCAAAATATTGTTTCATCGTCCTATCGTGATAATAAATAATAATAATACGTACGTAATATGTACCAAACGTCGTATACTTTCTCGTATACGATATGTGTAAGCTTATTTGTATATATGCGTAATAATATTTTACTATTTTTCGTGAATTAGATACAGTACATCTATATCTACTACATCGTAGATACCAGTACATATGTTCCAACGGTCATATATCTTACTCTCTTTATCGGTAGCTAGTCGCCAACAAAATATAGGCGCCTGCCTCTGCACTCCTAACCACAACCTCGTGTACGCACACGTCAAAATAACATTTGCAAATAATTTCAGTATAAAGCGAAAATTTTCTCTTTGTGTACGTAATACTGTGCAGAGTATTACGATCCTTCTTTCATGTAGTAAAAATATATAAACACACACACACACACACACACACACACACACACACACACACACACAGTGTCTGTCTTTATTGAATTCTTGAATTTGAATTTACATACGTACATCTTTCATTCGATAGCTTATGTATCGATGCAACCAAAAAAGCAATAACTTCAATTTTTATTTAATAACAATATTGGCAGCCCTGCAAATGCAAAAATATCGACCCACATATATATTTCTAAGTTGAAAAAAAATTTCTGGACATACCTACGTAGGCAATAAGTATGTATACAGGATATTTCGGGAGCTGACAATAATATTAAGAGGGATGGTACACCAAACCTTGTTGGTTGCCTACCTATCTGGAGATTCATTGCTGCTGTATGGAAAATTTAATTTTTCATTTTAGGTAATGAATTTTGCAACGAGATTCCATAGAATTTTGACTGTAAATTTTTCCCCGTTGGTCCTAATTTGTAGAGGAATGTCTGGCGAATAATTTCAGACCAAGAAAATTACGATTGGATTATTAGTAGAAGAATAAATGAGAGTTAAATGTAAAAAAAAAAAAAAAACGTGTAAACAAATCTTGCTTCCAAATATTTTAAAACAGTTTGAAGTAACATGTCAATATTTATGCATCAATAGTATAGCCCTGAGTTTGCTATTTCAAAATGGTTCCCTCCTTCAGGTCCCTATCACTCTTATTTTTCAAGTTATAGAGTATATAGAGCATTAAAACCAAAAAACAATACAATAAAACCATTCGAAATTTATTACATGTCCTTTTTGAGTTCTTTATTGGATCTTTTTGCGCTCGAAAAGCTGCTCTATGAGTATGAAAATATTCAGTTCCTCCGTTTTTATAAATTTTAAGCAAACGAGTGTACCAAAACGCAGATATACAAAAAATAAAAAAAGCAAAAAAGCAAAACCAAATTTTATATTACGTTTAAGTCAGCTGATTTTAATTTCAAATCAATTTTTTACTAAAATGATGGCGCCAAAAATTATAAGCTTCTACTGAGGTGTGCTTACGGACCTCCAAATTCACCTGCTGACCTTCCAACCCCAAAAACAGATTAGTTTGGATCAGCATTGCGACCGCAAAACGATCCATTTTTGAAAAAAATCAATATCCCCCCCCCCTCATAACTTACTCACGAAATCCACTTTTGAAATTTTTTTAATTTCCTTTAATAAGGATACTGGTTCGATAGAATTTAGAAACTGTGCTTTTTGTATGCGTACTTGACCGGTATATCGTATATTTTTTTTCAAAATTTCAATTCACAAGCGCCAAGGTTAAAATTTGAAAAAAATTGAAATATAGGAGGGAAGGAGGGTAAACAAAGCTGTACTGGTAAAATCTGAAAATATTGAATTTTTTTACCCTTCAGCCCCATTTTTGAACTAATAGTACTTTCGTTAAATTTCAACATTGCATCTCAATTTGAAGGGGCGTTATATAAAGAACAGACTCAAAAAATAAGAAAAACCTGATCGAAAAATTTCATTTTTACAGCTATGAGGGGTGCAGCAATGAGCCTAGAAGTCGAGACTTCTAAAACGCATATTTATGGTGCCTACTAAGTCTACATACCAAATTTCAGATTTCAACTTAGTAGCTCCCATTTGGAAGGGAGACAGAGGAGAAACAGCCTTATTTCAAGGTCAACCGGGAGGAAAACTCACATATCATTCCTCGTAATTGACCTACGAAGCTGATTTCTTGATATGCTACACAACTTTGGATTACATATCGATTGGCTCAAAAAAGAACAACTTTTGCGACTTTAGCCCCTCAGCATTCCCCTCTTCCAAATTTGGCCATAACTGAATTTTGATTTGAAGTCAACCTCACTCTAGAATATCGCATTCTGCACCCATCGAACCACATTCCCTAAATTTGATCGATTTTATCATGACAATTGAAGGGGGAGGGAGAGGGGGTGAAGGAAGGGCTTCAATGGGGCTAAAAAGTCGAGACCCCTAAAAGACACGTCAAGAGTTTCTACAGACGGGACATACTAATTTCAACTTCCTAGCTCAATTTGGAGGGGAGTTATTCGAGGAACAAAATCAAAAAATAATAAAAAAACGACCAAAAAAAAAAACCACATATTTAGGGCTGTGTACAGGTGAAATGGGTGGGAAGATTCGAACCCCCTTCCCCCCAGAAGGCCCATCTAGGGCCCCTTACTAAATGTGCAAATCTAATTTCAACTTCCTGACCCAATTTGGAGCGGAGTTATGCGAGTAACAAAATCGAAAAACTCAAGAAATAAGACAACACGTCCAAAAAACCACTTTTTTGGGGCTGTGACGAGGTGCAATGGAGCTAAAAAGTTGGAAACTTTAAAACGCGCATCTAGGGCCCCAACGTAATGTACATACAAAATTTCAACTTCCTAGCTCAATTTGGTGGGGCGATAGGGGAAGAACAGCCCTTTTTCCGAGGGCAAAAAAGGGGGAGAACCACATATCTCCCTTCCTGATTGACTTATGAGGTTGATTTTTGGATATGTTCCACAACTTTTAGTTCTCTATCAATTGGGTCAAAAAGGGTCAATTTTTGCGGTTTTGGCCCCTCGGCACCCCCCCCCCCCGAAATGGGGCAAAACTTAATTGTAACCCAAAGTTATCCCCACTCAGATATATCTAATTCGTCACCAAACTGAACCGATGCACCGAATTGGAGTGATTTTGGTCGGTATCGAGCAAAGTAAATTATTTCAATGTTGGGGAATAAAAAAAATGAAATAATTAAATAAAATAAATATCTGTCATAGCTAAAAATTGTCTTAACGGTCTTCTAGGACCCCAAAATAGATTTTGTTGATATCCCCTCTCCCCTCCCACCCCTTTATGCGTCGTCGATCGATAGACCTCATAAGCCTGGGTTTCATCGACAATATGACATGGAAAAACAGGCTAATAACACTATTAAATCCATTTTTTTATAAAATTTTTCGATTTTTTTTTTTACAATTTTAGGTATTTTTTAAACATTGAGCTTTTCCACCAAAACAATACCACTTTAAAGACAAGCTCAATATTTGCTTTCGTATTTTCTCCATTCGAAATATGTGTACTTTTTCTACACTCCATCTCAATGCATCTACCTATAATCAGAGCCATTACGATCCTGCTGAATTT
Source organism: Ferrisia virgata (assembly GCA_900060175.1). NCBI lineage: Eukaryota > Metazoa > Arthropoda > Insecta > Hemiptera > Pseudococcidae > Ferrisia > Ferrisia virgata. The sequence continues at coordinate 19,367 of FIZR01028397.1, read as the reverse complement.
ACTTCAATATCAAACAATTCATAAACACAGTGTTTCTTCATCGTTAGCTTTGAAAATTACTTCAGCTAGTTGAAGCATTTATTTTGATAATAACTTTAAAACAAGCGAATTGTCGACGAGCAAAAATGTACGTCTACGTAAGTACCTACAATACCTAAAATTTATCCCATGTATTTCCGGCATACCTTACTCGTATTTTAATATTTTTCATAAAAACTCAACGAGTAGGTACCTACCTACATACGTTTTGAAACAACGAACAATCGTCCCGACGAGTTAAATTGCGTATTTCAAATTCGTAAACTGTAATACAACGTAGGTAGGTAGGTAGGTAGGTATGCGTATGTACATAATAAAAATAAATAAAATTTTTTTCCCACATATGCCTACGTATTGCCAAAGTATTTTTTCTTTTTCGCCATTCAACTTCATCTGTACAGCGTAAAAATTCAAAATAAAACTCAAAATAAGAGGATAAAATTTGGGTAAAAATATCACCGTACATAACTCATATACGGTATATAGTACATTTTAATCTCGATGGTTTCAGGTGGTTAACCTCTTTTTTCATTCGAGCTGTCCCTGTTGGTTAGAAACAAATCGCCATGCTAAAGGAGAAGTTTTTATCGTACTCGTATCTACCCGTAGGTAAAGGATACACTCGTATTCGTACGTGGTGTACATGGGCAGAACTTTTTTTTTCACTCCTTCAGACATACTAATTCTAGACACCAGACACCTACGCTGATGCCATCGCCATTCGAACGTCACGTCATATTCAATATCTACAATCGTAAGCTCTGGTACATTATTCGAAATAATTTTCAATGTCTTATTACTTTATTTTACTCCCTCGACCCATCGACCATCGATTGAACGAGAATCTCCACAGAGATGGTGTTTTAAACTTAGTCTTGTATCAGAGTGAAAGACAGATAGACGATAGAAGGAAAAAAAAAACCGCAACGCAAACTATTTTATACTTTCAAATTGAAAATGTACAAACACACACACACACACACACGTACAACGATACGATAAAGAAGAAGAAGGTACCTACCTACCTACTACCTACATACCTACACATTCATCGGTATAACTGAATTGATACGATAGTTTGATTTCTATTCGACCTAAAATAAAAACAATGAAAGTAAACAGGGAATATTGATCATTCCAAGTGTATCGTATAAAAGGCGTTTTGTTGTCTAGGTATAGCAGGTACCTATCTATAGCCAGCTACCTATCTATTTGGTGAGAATAAGTTTTGATTGATTTTCTACCTTTCTAAAGGGTATGTGTGCGTATTACTACCGCATTTGTATGTTATTCTTATAACAGCATTTGTATTTATCGCTATTTCTTCACATTTCGGATTTCCCCCTCCCCCTCCCTTATTCTTTTCTTATTCTTATTTCAATGCCCTGGAGAGATTTTGCCGAAATTGCGCGAATGGCAACGAATACGAAAGGTTCGATGTTGTATAATGTGTACATATACCTAACACCTACCTACCTAGCCAAGTGCCCAGCTAACACAACCTAATGTATGGCTCTTTTTCGAATACCTACATTTAGGCGCGGTCAAAATTTATTGTAAAAATCGTTCGTTGGCCGAATTTTATTCCTTATCAATCTTATCGAATTGCTGGCTAAAAAACTCGATTGAATTCCCACCTGAACTTTCTGCAGCGAACGCCTCCCTACTAAATTCACACACCAAATTTCACCATCCTGGCTCAATTTCGAGAGCAGATATGCGTGGAACGAGCTCTACGTAAAATGGGATACAAAATCAATCTAACTTGACCAAATATCAAAAATCATTTTATTGGGCGGGGGTAAAGGCTATAAAGAAAGAGGTGCATGCAATAAAAGCTAAAAAAATCTCAAAGATAACGAGTAGGCGAAATGCCTCGATTTCACATCATCAAAAATTCAACAAAACATCATTGGAAATACGTGAAAAAATTTCAGAGCCAAAAAATCTCCCTTTCACCATCCAACTCTCGCTTAAAATATCGAAAACTTGTATGAGGAGGGGGGGGGGGAGAGCAATCCTGTACTCGCGCATATTCGAGGAAAAATTACGATTTTATTCCAAATATTTAGAAAATTTTCACCCCTTAAGAGGATGGAAAAATGGACAAAAAAAAACTAAACTGCTTCAGCTGGGGTCCTCCTATCAGGGGTACATGAAATTTTTTTTCAACAAATGTACGGGTTCTGACGAGTAATATTTTTAGAAATTTTTTGGCCTGTTGGGTTTATCCTGAGACCTCGAAAAATACTCAAATTACGTTTTTCTCAGAAATAATGGCCAATATGTTAAAAATGAATAGAAATAAAGTTGTTCAACGTTGAATTCTGTATCATATTACACTATTGAAATTTTGGGGACAAGGAATGATATGGGGGGGGGGGAGATGAAAGGTCGAAATTTAAACGAAGGCCACGAATGAAAATGAACACCGAATTCGTATACAGCGTGTTCAAATTAGTGGAAAACCCCTCCTTTCCTGATTTTTCGACTCACTTTGCAATTTTGTTTACAAAGGGTCAATTTCAAGTACAGCGACAATTTTCATATCAAAATAACAATTTAAATCAAGAGAATTTTGAAATTTTACACGTTTGCGATGAGAATTGGTATAAATTCGTAGCATAGTCATATTTGACTTTTGCGGCTTTGCTTTGAGAATCCGAGACACCCCCTCCCCCTCCCTAGAATATGGGGCAATAATCAAGTTGGTGCTGTTGGGTGTCGTTTTCACATGAATCAACCCTCCTGAACACGATAATGAAGTCAGATTCATAATTTGAGCTTAATTAATACATTGTTTCTGTACACACAGCTACCGGTCAATTTTTCATTAAAAAACTAATTTTCGTGCTGCTTGTAACAATGTCAAATTTTGGAAAATTCATATTGATATTTGGAGTAAAATCATAATTTTTATTTCAAATACTCGTGAATCGAAATTTTTTTACCCAAAAAAAGTTTTTTCGGTATTTTAGTTGGGGTGAGGGAAGAAAGGGGTTATGAGGTAGGGGGAATTTTTTGACCCTAAAATTTTCTTAGCGATACCCAATGATGTTTCGTGAAAATTTTGAAAATCTAACGAGGAAAAGGTCAGAAGTATCCTCTACATGTTTTTTTTTTTTTATCCAGCACGAAACTAATTTTTGCGTGGCAGTGTTGCCAAACATTAAAAAAGTGATGCTTTTTATATTAACAAAAAACTGGTGCAAGGCTGAAGGAAGCATCGATTAAATAAGGAAAAAAAGATCATACGAACATGCATGCCAACTCAAACTATGAAGGGGTAGTTATTCAAAGAAATTAAAAATTCGAAAACATATTTTTTGTGATTAAATCGTCTTGCATCAATTTTCAAGAAGCATAAAAATTGTTCTTTGCAAAAATTGCATAAGTTTACAATTGAAGGGGCTGTGTGTATAAAAGCTTCACAAACATGAATTTTGATGATAGGCGATTTTTGCAAAGAACAATTGAAGAGTTATGCAAAAATTCTCAATCCTAAAAAATATTTCCTCGAATTTTTTTTTTTTAGCCTCATTTTCTAGGTCATATTGTTAATGAAACCCACGGCTATAACAGTCTATCAACCAATGGCGGTTGGGAGGGGTGGGGGAGGCACTACCAAAAAAAACCGTTTCGAGGTCCTAGAAGACCATTAAGACAATTTTTGGGCATGTCAGATATTTATTTTCATTTTTATTTAATTTTTTTGGCAATCATTAAAATTGTTTACTCTGCTCGATACAGACCAAAATCGCTCCAATTCGGTCAATCGGCTCAATTTGGCGGCGGATTAGATATACATAAGTGGGGATGACTTTAGGTCAAAATTCAGTTTACCCTATTTAGGGGGAGGGGGTACTGAAGGATCAAAAACGCAAAAATTGTCCCTTTTTTGAGCCAATTGATAAAGAATTCAAAATTGTACTACATATCCAAAAATCAACATCCTAGGTTAGTTAGGAGGGGAGATATGAGGGTTTTTGTCTTTTTTGACCTTGAAAAAGTGCTGCTCCTTTCCTAATCTCTCCACCAAAATGAGCTGGAAAGTTAAAATTGAGTGTGTACGCTCAGTAGGGACTTTAGCTGTGCCTTTTGGGGGTGTAGACTTTTCAGCTCCATTGCACCCACTCACAGCTCCAAAAATGTGGTTTTTTGGTCAGGTTTTCTAATTTTTTTGGTTTCTTGAGTTTGTTCCTCGCATAGCTCTCCTCCAAATAGAGCAAGGAAGCTGAAATTTAATATGTACATTTAGTAAGGACCCTAAATGTGCCTTTTGGGGGTTTCAACTATTTAGCCTCATTAAACCCTTCCTACCCTCAATGCTAATTAAGAAAAAAGTATGGCAAAGCGGTGTTTTTTTTTCTTTATCACAGCCCCTTCAAATTTTGAGTCAAGGAAATTATTCATACGACCATTTCTCCTTATTTCATCGATCTCTACACAACCCCTACAATATTTTTAAAATAATTATATTACTATAGTAAAACTTTTTCAATGTGGGCAATACTGCCCTATATGTCCCCTCTCAATCGACCTAGGGGACTGTCTTTTAGATATGTTATACAACTTCTGATTCTCTATCGATTGATTGGAAAACAAATCAATTTCGCTCATCTTTGCCCCTCAGCAGCCCCTCACCCAATTTTGGGTAAGAGTGAATTTTGACCCGACATCATCCGCATTTATAGGTATTTAATCAACACCTAATTTAAGTTCAACATCCAAATTTGAGCGATTTTGGTCGGTATTTAGCCAAGTAAATAATTTTAGTCAGCCAATGTAGGTAAATAAGTGAGCACGGTAGTAGATTACGTTAGATGCTTCTTTAAAAAATTAACACATAAGGGCATTGATTCAATAGTTTTATTCATCTTCCGCACCATTCAAAGGTCACACCACCAGGACAACGTATGAAGTACGTAAGTAAGTACAAAATACGAGTCGAAAATGCTAAGCACAAATATTTAACTCAGAGGTTTCGGATTTGTCGAGGAAGCTGAATAAAAAAAAATTGAAAAACGATACACGCTTATCAGCTTCATCGAATTGAAAATTACACCGAGTTAGTAAATATTCGTTGAGTGAAAAAAAATACTACGACTATAGGTAGAATTTTCACAAAGTATTTGCTCGTATGCTATACATATATACTACATACACTAAAATACACGATACACGCGAATATAAGGCAGCTTCCATAAATAAAATGTCGCCAACAACGTTTCTCTCTCTCCCTCTCACACACACACACACACACACACACAAAGTATTTTTATTCCGCTGGGAAATTTTTTCCCGGTTAATTTCTAGATAGGTACATATTATAGTATAATCGAGCTTGTACCCTAATCCTCTCCTCGTATTTCTTCTCCCTGCGGTGTACCTTTATTCTACTCGTTTTATATACCATATACAGGTATATTTCAACAGCTGCAATTTTTTTTCATCGACCATTTTCGCAAATAATAACCAAAATTTCGCCGCTTTCTCCTCCATCCGTTTCATTGATCCGTCTTTCTAGTTAGTATCCTTTGCGGCTACGTTCTGGTCCCAAAGGTTGCAACAATTTCGAAAGTAAAATTTCATTTAAGCGATATAAAAATTTATTCACGAAATTCCGGTCTTTTTATTTCTCTTCTGCGAGGCAAAATTTAAAATATATTTTCGGTAAGAATTTCAATTTTGTTTAAATTTTTTTCGTAGAGTAGAAATCTACGTAGCATAAATTACAGAAATAAAAAATAATTTTCCCATCTTATAACCTTTTCCATTGCTAAGTATTGAGGTAGGGTTATTTTCGAAAAAAGATCAAGTTTTTCGTTGGTACAAGTCGAACAAATAATTTTTTAAGAACACCCCCCCCTCCACACTCCCCGTTAATCTGGAAGATAATTTTGAGAAGTTACAATTTGTATATTACATTTTCGGTGGAGAAGTTCATTGAAACCCATATGTAATTTTTAGTGTAGCTGCAGGACTAAAACGTAAAAGAAGAGCTAAATCCGGACAAAATAATTAGGGAAGGATTTCTTGGCTCATCGAACTCATGAAGCTGCTTTATTAATCATGTCCAAAACCCCTCAAAAATTCTACTATTCCATCTTCCCCTTTTAATACTTTTTGTAAAGCCATATGCCCCCCCTCCCACCCCGGCCGCAGACTTTATTCTAAATTTGCAAGCGATATATTAAATAGCCTTAAAATTTTACGCTGATGACAAACATTCTTCATAAAACATCGATATTTTCTTTAAATCACTGATTCTTGGTCGTCCCCCCCAAAAAAATTTTTTTTTAATCATTTGTGTAGCTCTGTATTGACCAAAAATGGTCAAATTTTGAGAGTAGGCTTAGTTTGGCAGCAAATTTGATATTTTTTATTTGGGAAGACATTGTAATGTCCAAAATTAAGGGGAAGGATGCGGGAGGGGGGCTGCTAAGAGGTCGAATGTCAAAAATTGTTTATTTTTAAACCAATGGACTATTGCAGACTATCGACCTACGGTGGATGGAGGGGAGAGGGGGCAATCAACGAAATCGAAGATCATTTTGACCATCTTTGACCATGTCAGATACTTATTCCTCTTTATTTTTTTTGTACTCCTCCCCCTCCCAACGCAAAACTAAAAATCATTCGCTTAGCTCGATACCGACCAAAATCTTTCAAATTTGGACGGTGAGCTTGGATTGGCGGTAAATTTGATATTTTTGAGTGGAGATGACCTTGTGTCAAAATTCAACTATGCCCAATTTTGGGGAAGGGGTGCAGAGTGGCAAACACTGCAAAATGGTTCCTTTTTTAGGTGGATTAATAGAGAATTAAAAAAAATTATCCTCTTTTAAGCTAATTGACAGAGAATCAAATGTTGTATAGCATATCCAAAAATCAACCAGAAGGGCTGATATGGGGGTTTTCCCCCTTTTTGACCTTGAAAAAGGACTGTTCCTCTCCTATCACCCCACCAAATTGAGTTAGGAAGTTGAAATTTGGTATGTACATTCATTTGGGGCCTTAGATGTACCTTTTGAGGGCACCAGCTTTTTCGCTCCATTGCACCTTCTCACACCGTCCAAAAGTGGTTTTTTGATTCCTTTTTTTCATTTTAACATAATTCGCCTCTAAATTGAACTAAGAACTTGAAATTAGGTATGTACGTTTTATGGGGACCCCGGATGTGCCTTTTAAGAGTTTCAACCTTTCAGTCCCGTTTATACCGTCCCCCTCCCCGCCAGTTCTAAATATGTGGTTTTTTGGTTGATTTTTTTTAATTTTGAAGTTCATTCCTCGCATAACTCTCCTCCAGATCGAGCTGAAAAATTGAAATTCAGTTGGTACTCTAGATGTGCTTTTTGGGAGGTCTCGACTTTTCTGTCCCATTCCACCCTTACTCCTCCCAGCCCTAGATATGTGGTTTTTTGGTCAATTGTATTTAATTGCATAACTTTCCTTCCAATTGGGCTAGGAAGTTGAAATTAGGTATGTACAGTCATCCGAGACCCTAGATGTGCCTTTTCGAAAGTCTCTACTTTTCATCCCCATTGCACCCCTTCTCAGCTCAAAAAATGCGATTTTTATGACTCTGTTCCTCCCATAATTCCGCTCCAGATTGAGTTAGAAAGTTGAAATTTGGTACGTACATTTAGTAGAGGCCTAATATGTGCCTGTTGGGGGTCTCTACTTTTCAGTCCTACTTCACCCCTTCTTCCTCCCCCCTCCCCTTAAATACGTTGTTTTTTGGTGAATTTTTTCAATTTTTAAAGTTTGTTCCTCGCATAACTTCCCTCTAAAATGGGGCTAGGCAGTTGAAATTACGTATGTACAGCTAGTAAGGACCTTAGATGTGCCTTTAAGGGGGGGGGTCGACTTTTTAGCTCTATTGAACGCTTCCTACCCTCAATGCTGGTTTTAAAATGTCACGAAAATTAAGCTGAAAAAGTATCGCGAAGCGATGCTTTTTGTTTTAATTTTTCACCAATAAACTGAAGGTACTGAAGCCTCCCACCAATCAAATTTCAATCCTATGTCTGCCTATGACCTTATGTCTCTTCGCTGCTTTCCATCGGATATGTTGAACTAAAAATGTTTAGAAATATGCCAAAACACGTAGGTAGAAAGATCATTCTGTCCTTACGTACAACGATTCGACATAGACTTGAGCAAACATTTCACAAATTGGTATAACGACGCAATCGTCTAAGAAAGTAATACCAAAGAAGTATAATACATGTATAAAAAATACTACTACACTTACAACCTGCATAGTACATACATTACATACGTGTGCATCATACTGTACAATATTATAAGTACGCAATACTTCCTCTGTATATATATCCTTTCAAACGTCATTTACAAGGTTTCGTTACCCCCCCCTATCTTTATTTCCTTATCGTAGAAGGGTAAAAAAAAAATTCAATATCTAGAATCAACGATGAATAAAAAACAGCGAAATAGAATGAGAAAAACCTCATCTGCGGAGGGTTTTATTTTCCATCAAAGTGGTTCGAATGGTTAAATCTATCTGCACGGTTTATACATCGTACAAATACCGACGTCGAATACGTTTGTTTATAAATTATATTACACCGGTAGATAGCATAAGGTAGAAGGTAGAGGTACTATATACGCATCAAAATCATCCTTCCGTATTGACCTCGTTCATCGAAAAATTCATTCAGGTGTAAATTAACGTACGTATACATACAAATAAACACAGGTACATAACCAATACCCGTCATTTACAATATAACAGGAGCATAGTCGTGTACACAACAGGTACATCGTATTTTTATTTATAATACGGTTCTCTTTTTTTTCTACCAGAGCTTCTTCCTTTCATATATTATAGAAACCGTATCTAGATGGTTTTTTTTTTTTTTTTTTTCTATTTCCAGCATCAACATAATAACAAAGCAATAATGTACGACTTACCTCTGGCTTGAGTTTTGACTAGCACTTCGGAAACTTTGATAATCGGACACCAAAACGCCGGACTACTTTCTTTGATTTTATTCATGTTGAAAAATTTCAATATATATCTATCGTCGGTTGATTTGGTCAACAATACGATTATATCTTGTAGCAGTAGAACGTACAGATCCAATAATTTGGATTTTTTATCCGGTCTAGGATTATCTATCATCCATTTTAATACGCCTTCGTGTATCAGTTTATGTTTAGTTAAATCTAAATTCTAAACAAAACAAAAGAAAAAAAAACAAAGAAAATTAGTATAAATGTACAAGCTGGAATTACCAGGTACCATAGTAACTTGTAGGTATGTTTTTTTAAAAGAAAGAAATAGATTATAAGGACATGTTGATAGTCAGAAATTTTACACTCGACAACTTTGGTTCTTAGGAATTTTTCGCGAAAAATAGCTTTAAAGTTTGAAGGTTTCTGTTTAGTTGATTTAAGAAAGATAGATCGATAGATGTATATAGATATAGATATAGATAAGTATACGAGTACTGCGATAAAATAATACTTTGAAATAGACGATGGTATATTGGTTGTTGTAAAATGAAGACTTTTTTTTTATTTTATTTTGTTCAAGACGACACAAATATTCAGGTTATATACCATACCATACCATGGCTCAACCTTGGCGATAATACGTACACGAAGCTTTGTATCATCCGTAACGAAAACTTCAAAAGACCCGAAATGCCAAACGGTGTACAGTACGTACATTTGGGGAACATGAAAATTGGTCTCGTTAAAGGTACACAATACTATTTATAGGTAGGTAAGAATAAGCACAAGAGGAAAGGTACATATGAACTTACGTGTAGTACGGTAGCTGGGCTACACGTACGTGCATACGTATTTTGCCAATAACGAGCTAATATTTCGAAAATTCGACAACTATAATGGCTCTGTCTCGTATTGAAACTCGTGCTTTTAAAAGAGAAAGATCATATTACAAAAGCATACGTTTATACAAGCGTGCACGTGAGTGTGTCCGTAGTTCAACTGCTAAAAACGAAATACCTAGATATGTTTTTAGTCTAATTTTCCATGTCATATTGCCAACGAAAACCAGGCTTTTAGAGATTATCGATTTAAGGGAGATGAACGGGGGGGGGGGGGAAGCGCTATCAACGAAATATGTTTCGAAGTCCTAGAAGACCATTTAGTGTGCAGACCAACTACCAATGCGTTAATGCCCGAAATTCTGCAATTATGTTCCTCAGCCAAAATTCTAAATGCTTTATCTAATGTAAAAATTTCACGCTAAACTTCACTTCTGTTCATTTTTAGCGTATTTGCCATTATTTCTGAGAAAAACACATTTTTCAGCAGTTTTTAAATTTTTGAAACCGGTCCAAATTTAAGAAAAAAATTTCTAAAAATTAACAAATTTAAGTGGCCCTTTTTACAGTCTTTCAGTTGAAGCAATTCAAAATTTTCATTGTCAATTTATCCCCCCAAGCCCCTTTGAGGAGTGAAAAATTTTGAAAAAATTTACTTCGATAAATCCGTTATTCCTCTAAACATTAGAATTGACAGTATGATTTTTCTTCAAATATGCTTGAATACAGAAATTTTCTCAAAAAGAACTTTTTTTTCGATATTCCGAGCAAGAGGGGTGGGATGGAGGAAACGAGATACCCAATGAGCCAACTCTGTAATCGGCCCAAGAGCTTGGATCTGACTCACAGTTATGTGGACTGTTCCGTCCTCTTAGATATTCCCTCTAGAAAACTTCCTCTCTCCCTCTTCAAAATATATAATAGGTAATCAACTTGAAATTAAATTAATAATCTAGAATTAAATCATTATTTACCTAGTCTTCATCTAGCTGTATAATTAATTCCCCTTATCCATTTAGTGTAAGCATCACCCCCCCCCCCAGTCAATTACGGCCGTATTGCACATAAAAGAGCGCGCCACCTATTACGATCCCGAGCTCTTACCACACAGCCCATTTGTTATTTGATGATGTCAGACCATCTGGTCGGAGATCTTCCTTTCCCTCTTTTATCAGTGGCTTTACCAAAGAGAATGTCTTTTTCAAGATTTCCGACTTCTCTACTGATCACATGTCTAAAATACCCCAGAATGCATTTCTCACATAAAACACTTGGCCTGACTGGCTCCTGTATTTCTTTGACGATTGAACTGTTGGTTCACCGCGCTGTCCAGAATATCTTCAGCATCCTTTGCTAGACCCACATTTCGAAGGCGTCGATTCTTCTTCAATCATCTGCCTTCAACGTCCATGTTTCCGCAGCATGTAGCAAAACAATGAGAAAACCCATGACTGTATGAGTCTCTTCCTTGTTTTTGTGAGCTCTTGATATTACATGTGACGTTACGCAGCCTTTGCTCAGAGCAATTCGGCGCCATATTTCTGCCGACGAGCCTCCATGTGCTTCGATGTTTACATATTGCACCTAAAATAGTGCGTCACCAATCACGATCCCGTACCTGTGAAGCAGCTCTTACCACAGAGCCAGACCGCCTGGTCGGAGACCTTCCTCTCCTTCTTTTACCAGGGGCCTCACTAAAGAGAATGTCTTTCCAAAATACCCTGAAATACATCTCTCGCATAACACACTTAACCTGACTGGCTCCTGTAATTCGTTGATGACCTTTTCATATTCGCTCAAGGATGTAGAAACTGGAGGACACTAGGCCTAATCCAACATCATGACTTTCGTTTTTGATGTATCAATACGAAATTCAAGTTTTTCGTTGGCTATCTTCACCAAGTTGACGAGCTCCACCATTTCTTCTTCATCCGAAGTAATCAATATAGTATCATCTGCATATCACAGATCAGAGATTCTTCTTACTGCAATGCAAATACCACCAATCCAATGTTCTAGAGTCTCGTGAATTTTGTGCTCACCATAGATGTTGAATAACTGCGGGGATCACATGCATCCCTGACGCACTACCTGTATAGCTTGAAAAGTTTCAGATTCTTCACCATCAACTCTCACCAGCGTAGAATTGAACTCATATAGGGACTCCACCAAATCTACTAAATGAGTAAGGACTCCCACCTTTCTTAAAACTTTGAAGATCTTCTACCAATTCATGCAGTCAAAGGTTTTGGCGTAATCTATGAAACACATCACTACATGTATGTTGAACTCTCTGCACTTTTCAATGATTAGCCAGACATTCATTATCTGTTCCGTTGTGCCTCTTCCTGACATGAACCCGGCTTGTTCAGGTGGAATTTGCCTGCGTAGATACACCTTGATTCAGTTATTTAGGATTCGTAACATGACTTTGCTGCCGTGTGGAATTAGAGCGATTGTTCTACAATTAGAGCAAAATCTTGCATCTCCTTCCTTATGCAAGGGAATCAGCCCCGACTTACACCATTCAGTGGGCCATTTACGACTGCCATATCACATTGCAGAGTTGTCATACTGCTCTGTTTTCGTTTTTAGCAAGAGCCTGCCACAATTCAGCTTCAATACCATCGTCACCAGGAGTTTTGCGTTTCTTCATCGCATTCATTGCCTTCCTTACTTCATCAAGTTGGATGTTTGGCTCATCTTCACCGGTCACTTCAACTGTAGGAACCAGTTTGTTTAACTCTGATGTTCCCAGTCTATAGCAAAAACGTAGATCGAACAGGAGTCTTTAAGACGCCTTTTTCGAAGGGCTCCACTTTTCAGCCTTCTTACAGTTCCGGAAACTTGGTTTTTAAATCACTCAAAGGGGGCTGGGCTGAGAGTGGTTGGTGTGATTTTCCCCATTTTTCAAGTTGGTTCTTTGTATTACATTTCCCCTCCCATTACCCATTCCACTTAACTCTTACCAGCGTAGAATTGAACTCATATAGGGTCTCCACCAAATCTACTATATGAGCAGGGGCTCCCGTCTTTCTTAAAACTTTGAAGAGCTTCTTCCAATTCACACAGTCAAAGGCTTTGGCGTAATCTATGAAACACATCACTACAGGTATGTTGAACTCTCTGCACTTTTCGATAATTTGCCAGATATTCATTATCCGCTCCCTTGTGCTTCTACCTGGCATGAGTCGTTACAAATATTAAATTAAGAAGACTGTATGTATAATAATCAAAAATGAAACTATTTTTCAAACCAAAAAAAAAATATTTTGTAAGAATTTAAAGAATTTGAGATTAAGAGCATTTTGCTTATTCTCATCAGGGATCCTTTTACAATTGTACAACAATCACAAGACGTCATTCTTAATTCTTGTTCCCCCCTCCCCTTGATGTCTAAATTAAACATACTTATCCCATCAAAGAATCATATTTATCTGCTAATTGGCATTGCCAAATATTTACATCAGGTCTGGTAGGTAGGTAGGTAGGTAGGTAGGTACAACTGCCAAAAGCGAATGGACGAATACATAGAGAAATAAAGTGCTAGGAAAAGGAGAAGCAGATACCTATATCTATTCGAAAATAATACATTTAAAAATAATACGACACGATACAACATCGACAGTTCTTATCCTCTCTATAGGTAGATCTAGTCTATTGTAGATACAGACAAATTGAATATGAAAGTTTAAAAGCGTAGTTGTTACTTAGTTAGCGGCTGCGAAGATGGCGACGCGACGTGACGCGACGTTTAAAATTACGTTAAAAGGAAATTTCGACGATCGTTTAATTCGACGCTTTTTACTCGACTCGGTAAAAATACCTATTTGTACGTAAAGTATTTCTCTTAGGTGTACGGGTATCGGGTATTCTTCAGACCAGACGTACTGTACCTATAGTATTTTGATGCTCGACTCGAACGAAACGAAGGATAATAAAAATCATCGCGAGTCGAGTTACGTTCCTGATCTCTGGAGAGCAAGAGCAAGAACAAGAACAAGAACAAAAACCCAGACCAACGGTTGGTTTAGCTCGATTCCAGTTTTATCGCAGGGTAATCCTTATAGAACGTATTTAACGATACTACGATAGGGTAATATAAATTACCACGACGACGCCTGATTTAAAATTCAACCGAGATAACACTTTAGAAAATCTTCTCCAAATGAAATTCCAACAACGAATTTTGACTTATGTATAATTTTGAAGATAACAAGAGTACGTTATTCGACTCAATAAAACAAAACCTACCCAAGAGATTCGGTTTTAGGGATCAGACAGAAAGCGTACGAAAGGGAACGAACGAATTGTACAAATATTTTTAAATAAAGGAAAAAACACCTGAACGGGTGTGAAGATAAGTAAGAGTGAATGTATAAATCGAGAAAAATATTAAATGCGAGAATTTTTCACAAGAATTTTTGGTAATTACAGGTGTTTCAAGAACTGTCATATTTACGGTGCTTGAAAGAAGCATCGAGATAGTGTAAAGTGTGAAAAGAGGTCGTTGAAATCCGCAAAGGCACAATTTCGGACATCTAATAAAACTACATGTCAAATTTCAGGGCTCTAGCTAAATTTAGAGAGAAAATATGCGACGAACATTTGAAAAAACTGTAAGAATCGTGCCAATAACCACCTTTTGGGGCGTGTGAGGGAGTACCATAGGAGGGTTGAAAATATGAACTCTTCAAAATGCGCATCTACAGCTACGATAAAGTCTACAAGCTAAATTTCAATATGAGTGGAAAAAATTCAAAAAATAAGAAAAACCGACCAAAAAACCATTTTTATGGGGTTGTTAGATAGTACGGTGGGGAGAGGGATCTGTGACCCCTACTAAGGGTATATGCCGAATTTCAACCTCTCAGCTCAATTTGAACGGGAAGATACGCGTGCGACAAACTAAAAATGAAAAAAAAACTACCAAAAAACCACTTTTTTAGGCTGTGAGGGGTGCAAGGGGACAGAGAAGTTGAAATATCCAAAAGGCACACTTTACATGCCAAATTTTCACCTCTTAACTTAATTCGAAGAGGCCATATGGGTGGGATAAATTCAGAAAATAAGAACCCCTTCCCCCCAAACTACTTTTTCGAAGCTGGAAAGGGGTTCAGAGAAACTAAAAAGTTGAAATCTCTAAAAACACATCCATATACGTCAAATTTCAATCTCTCAGCTCAATTTGAAGAGGAGATATGGTTGGCACAACCTCAAAAAATGAGAAGCCCCCGTCACAAACACCACTTTTTCGAGGCTGCAATAGATAAGAAAAAGTCCTATCCACCATAAAGCACATCTATTTGCCAAATTTCAACTTCCTAGCTCAATTTGAAGAACAGGTAGGGGAGGAAAAGTATCTTTTCAAGATGAAAAATGTTAACCCCCCCCCCTTGACCTAGGAGTCTGATTTTGTAATGTGTGATAGAAATTATCGACTGGCACAAAAAGTAATAATTTTTGCAATTTTAGCTGACTGAATTTTGACCCGAGGTCATCCCAACTCAAAAATATCAAATCTGTGGCCAATCTAAGTGTAATGTCTAAATTTCACTGATTTTCGGTCGCTATCGAACTAAGCAAATTATTTTAGTTTGTGGTAGAGAGGGTAGAAGGGGATATAAATAAAAAGCAATAAATACCCGAAATGGTCAAAAAATAGTCTCAATCGTGTTTTAAGACGCTAACGATCCAAAAAAACTTATTTCATTGGTACTCCACCCCCTCCATCTGCCCTTTGGTCAATTGTCAGGTCTGCAATGGTCTGGTTTTCTTTGACAATATGACAAGGAAAATCAGGCTAAAAACTGTGAACAATCGAACAGAATCTAGCAAAGCTATTTTTTGTGGACTATGAGAGGGTGTAATGGAGCTAAAACGTGGAAGCTACCACAAGGCACATTTGAGATTCGCTCTAAACGCACATACCAAATTTCAGCACCCTAGCTGAATTAGGTGGGAACGAAATACAAGAAATTAATTTTTTTCCAAGGTCAGAATGGAGAAAATCTCCTATATTTTCCCTCCTAATTGACCTAGCAGGCTGATCTTTTGAATATGGTTTATAAATTTTAATTCTCTATCGGTTTGTTTAAAAAGGAAAATTTTTTTATACAATTTTTGCCCTCGATCACCCCCTTGCCCAAAATTCGGACGTATTTGAATTTCGATCCAAAATCATCCCCACTCATATGCATCTAGTTTGCTACCAATTTTAGCTTGATAACCGAATTTGAACAATTCTGCTAGGTATGAAGTCGAGTAATTGATTTTAGTTTTTAGAGAAGAAAATATAATAAATATTTTACACGATCAAAAATGCTCTTAATGATGTTCTACCGCTCTGGAATGGTATTTTGTTGATACTTCTCTCTCCTCCAAACACCTCCAAGTTGATAATCTGCGATAATACGAATTCAATTTTTAAATAGATCAGACTGCAAAATACATTCAGATAGGTCCTCAATAGGCAGAAGGATGGTATGGAAAGGCATTGCCTCTTCTCAGCCTTCAATTCGTCCCCTTGGTGTTTTCTTGTTTTCAAAGGAGAGTTCATATTTTCAAAAATTGTAAAATAATTCAACGAGTTCGTTACAAAGAATAAAAATATTCTTGAAAAATTGACGAAATTGATTTTTTGGAGCTTAAAAGCCCTATAATTTTTTTTATTTTGTAATCGTCCCTTCAAAAAATTTCAATTTGATCTACGAAGATTTTTCTATCCTCATCCTTTCACTCCCTTTCCCCTCACTAGAATAAGCCAAATTGCGAGTCTGCATTCGTCTTCAAGAAACTCTCTTTCTAATCGATAATTGTAAAGTTTTTTCGCATGTTCAATTTCCTATCGAGGATTATAAATTCGTCTTCAAGAAACTCTCATTCTAATCGATAATTGTTAAGTTTTTTCGCATGTTCAATTCGCTATCGAGGATTATAATTTTATAATTACACCTGCAAAATCACTAAATTCAAAATTTCAGTCGATCATCTCGTTAATAAATTTGTTTTTTTTTTTTCATTTTAATAATATTCAATACAACGCCATAATTTCAAATTTTTACGAAACATTAAAATCTAATCATTTATAACTTTGAAGTGAAAAATTAGAAATTAGATACCCTTCCCCATTCTGTGATTTAAGACGAAAATTATTCTGACTAAATTTTAAGCTATGTACAAAATATAAGCTATTCGATCGACACATCTTTCTTGGTACGTAATAATTTTATTCCTTAATCGTAGAATTGTGTAGTTGTTAAGGTCGTAAAATTACCACGAAATTTTACTAACAATGAACTAATCCACGTTTATTAAAATATTAACAAACGACAACCGACAACCTACAACCTTGATTTCGCTACTTCATGCAATTACAAGTCTCACAAATTCATCGTAATTTTTTCCATTAATTTAACAATAAAATTAATCCATGTTTGCCCGGAGGTTTCGTCGTTTTGCGGTGCAAAATGCAAATAGTGAAAATTTTTCCAACAAACTAAGCAAACGAATTCAGACATGAAATTAAAGTAAAATTCAACTAAAATACAGACCTAATTTGAAAATACGCGTACGTAATTAAAATGAAAATGGTAAGTAGACACACGAATATAAAAACAAAACACACCGCAGCAAGAGACAAATATATAAAAAAAAAAAAAGTGGAATATTTAAAAATAAAAATATTTAATAATAATGTAATTTCATATCTGATCTATTTGAAAGCGATCATTGGTTGAAATTTTTTTTTATAATTAAAAAAAAAAACACTCCGATCGTTTGAATTTGCCATACTCGTACACCTCGAATTGAAGCGTGTGATACAATTCGTTATAATAAATTCGTCACTTTAACTTCCTCCTCCCTCCTCACTCACTCGTATGTATCGTATAATGTCACCTTAAATACACGCCATTTGGTCGACCTGCCTGCCTACCTGCCAACCAACGATTACCATACGTGAACGAGAACCGGTCAGGTCGCAGAGGTGTTTTGAACGCTACGTTACGCTTCACGATTGCTCGAATCGATAAGAAAAATATATGTTAATTAAATTGCATAGCTTTACGCCTCAAATAAACGCAACGCGACAAGGGGAATCGTTCATGCAACACATACGACACATATAACAAATGCCGTATAACCACAACCACCGTTCCACGTCTCCGGTCATTCAGTACCTCGACAATGACCGCAAACAAACATTCCCGACATTAGCTTAACGTCAAAATAAAAATGACACGCGACGTTGTTATTAATTACCCTTCACCCCTCTGCTAAAAATTTGAGGTAATAATACTTACAAACTAGGATATGGTAACTTGTTTTTTTTTTTTTTTTTTTTTTTTAAATCCCAAATTTTTTTTTTTTTTTTTTTTTTTTTTTGATAAAGTGGATTACGGTGATAAAAATTGATTTTGAATTATTTTTAGACTCTGTTTCATTTTTAGAGTAAAATTTGTACAGTGAAAAACTCTGCTGTAAGGATTAAACGATAGTTATCATTTTCTTCCTTCCTTGGTTGTTATTTGATACGACATTACAATTTATATACAAATAAAGATACGAAATAGAAGAAAAGATGAGTAATTAAACAATTTTTTAAAAGAATATCATCATTATCATCAGTGCTCAGTCAATTACCACGGTATTGCCCTCAAAAATGTAAATATCATTAATAAAATCTAATTTTAATTTCCAACTGATAAAATTTTCAACGAACACAATACGAAAACAGAGTTAAATTTGAATTCAAACACTGAGCGAAAGATTATTCTAAAAAAATGGCACTAATAGATTTGGACGCAATGAATTTTAGGAAATAATCAGCATAACAAAGTGTTTTCAAGTACAAGAAAAATTTTATAAATGTGAGCAAAACTGATGAAAAAATGCCCGGTCAAGTTTCTCTTTAATGTTAATGCAAAAGAAATTTATTTATTTTTTCATATTAATCACTGGTATGAACATTTTAGCTTAAATTTCAAACCATCGCAATTTGGTTTAAACACTTTTTTTGAAAATGGGTTCTTTTCCTTATATTTTTTTCAAAATTCACTTCTTTAGTATTATTTTTTTGTTATTTTTTTTAATTTTTATTTCAAATTAATTGTTTTGAACAAATTTTAAAGTTTTAAAAGATGAACGAGCTTTGTTCATACATATTTTTTTTTTTTAAATCACGTTTCAAGTAAAAAAGTTGATTTTCAATCAAATCAGAAATTCAAATTCGTTCACTTTTGTTTATTTTTTAACAGAAATTGATATCTTTTATTTTCGTTTGTAATTCGTTTTGAATTTCAAATTAGTTGATTTGAATAAATTTATATGTTTTGAAAGTTGGATGAGTTCTTTTTCTTATTTTATTTTATTTTTTGCAAGAATTCAATCTTCGATCAAACTAGAAATCCAAATTATTTCGCTATTGTTTCGTCTTTTAATGGAAATTGATATCTCATATTTTCGTTTTTTTTTTTTTTTTTTTTTTTTTTTTTTTTTTTTTTTTTA
>FIZR01028394.1:0-10164 GCA_900060175.1 Ferrisia virgata | reverse complement strand
ATTTGCCGCCCGGGGAATCTTTGCCCAATACCCCCCCCCCCCAGCTACGCCACTGATGTAGGGTTTATTTATTATGAACGTCTTTGGCTATAATTTCCAATCTTGATATGAAGAGATTTTATTTACTAGCGAGGATGAAATTTTGTTTGATATTTTGATGTACAACGCTCCTGTTCTCGAGCTGAAGCTTAGATCATCAGAAATATTGATTTGAAATCCTTAATCCAGGCCTGCTTATTACGTGTACCTGCGAACTTATTTGTATTATTAATATTTTCGTATCGTTTGTTTTTATAGCAAGGATCACCTGTAGCAGCTGTTTGTGTCGATCCTTCTGGACGACTTTTAGTGAGCGGCCACGAAGATTCGTCTTGTGTTTTATACGATATCAGAGGAGCAAGAACGCTACAATGTTTCAAACCTCATGCGGCAGACGTGCGTTCAATTCGCTTTTCACCCAGCGCTTATTATTTGTTGACGGCCGGTTACGATAATAAATTAGTTCTCACCGATTTGCAAGGTCAGCTGAAGAAAATTTCTAAGCTCTGATATTGGGTATACATATTCACTGTGACAATGCTTGTAATGATTTCGCGTCGTCGTTATTTTTCTACAGGTGATTTAACAGCTCCTTTGCCAAGCGTTGTCGTGGCGCAGCACCAAGATAAGGTTATTTCTGGACGTTGGCATCCGGCTGAATTTTCATTTTTAAGCACCAGCGCGGATAAAACATCCACCTTGTGGGCATTGCCGCCGATTTGAGTGCAGCGTGCTTTCTATAATCGTGTTATGTTTTACTAATGTATTCTTATTAAGTAGGCTGTGTAACGTAAACCGTAAACTACCATTAACTAGAATTTTTCGTTTAAATGTTGTTAACATGCTTAAAATTTACAATATTATACTTATATAATAAGTAAATTATTTTATTTTTTACATTTTTATAATAACAAGTTAACAAATACATGTTGATTGGTCCCAATTGAAGCTGTTGATTGAAAATCAAACATTTCTAATAGTACTGTGCTGCGGTAATCGGGTGTTGATTGATCGGATCCCTTCATGTTCTGACAATGCTGTCTAAAACTTGTTGTAATTCAACATTTATATCTGCTGCTACCTACGATCGACTATGTGAAAGTTGATCTATTTCAGATGTAACGAATCGCTTGATATGTCTGTTTTGCTGCTGGGAGCAGTGCACCGGTAGCTGCGAATAGTTTTAAATTATCGCGTGTAGCTGTAATAAAAAATCATACTTCGAGATGTTTTTATTTACAGTATAATCATATATTTTACAAACGCGAGTATTCGGTTATGCAGTATGCATGAAAAAAAAAAATCAATGACGAATGAATTGATACTAACTAACGAGGACGGTTACCCCAATGGACCACGTCGCTGAAATTTGAGTTGCATGTAGGTATATCCTGTTTCTTGGACAACGACATTGGAGCAAATAGCTTCTGTGCCACAACAATGTCCTTGTGACATGGTACCATTGACAAGATAGATTCGCTAATTTTTTTTTTAATGCTGTGTTCATAAAAAATAACGTTTGAACACCACTCAGAAGAGCCAAAATACGTGCTCCAAATGCCATTCAATAGCCTCAAACACCGTTCCAACCTCTCAACCACCGTTCAATAGCCCGAGGGATTTGTTCAATTGCCTCCAAACACTGTTCCAACCTCTCAGGCGCCGTTTCATAGCTCGAGGGCTTCATTCAATAGCCTCCAAACGCCGTTTCAACCCATCAGACGCCATTCAATAGTCCCCAAATGTCGTTCCAACGCCTCAGTATCCATCAGGGTCGACATCAATAGCCCCCCAAAATTCGTTCCAACCCTTCAAATGCCATTCAATAGCCCCAAACGCCATTCCAACTTCACAGAAGCTGGTCTATGGCTCCTAAACGCCTTAACAACCCCCAAATGGTATTTAATAGCCCGCAAACACCGGTTAATTTCCCTCAAGAGCCGTTCTAACCACCCAGACGCCATTCAATAGCTCCAAACTTTTTTTTTTCATTCTTATTTCAAAGAACTGCCTATCGGCATAAATTTTTGCATTTAATACCCATTAATAATTGATATGTAACATAACTGAGGTGTATCTACACGGTAATGCACCTGTGTGCATATACCCTCTGTACCACATTACATATTGCCTCTTCAGTCTCCTGCTAGGTGGAATGTCTAGGAGCTGAGATCGCTTCAATATTTTGGTGTTCATGCAGTCGTTTTTCGTAAGTATTGGTCCATTTATCAACCACTTCACGAACTGATTCTACCTGAAGATCCTTGTGAATTGCTTCATTAGATATGAACCATTGGGCACTAAACATTTTTCGAAGTACTTTACTTTAGAACCTCTAAATTATTTGCATATTGGAGGGGGCAGTTCGACCCCACAGATGAATGGTGTAGGTCCAGATTGGTTGTAGAATGGAGAGATAGAATATTCTCTTATTTGCGAGTGTTAGTTTGTTCTTTGCTCTGAACAGCTAGTACATTTTTCCGTGATGTATGTTCAGCTCATTTCGTTTTTTCAGAATACGAGTTCTCCACATGAGCCTCTTATCTAGAGATGCACTCCCAAGTATTTAGCATGATCAGACTTTACGATTACCTCTCCATCTAGCACTATGGGCTCATGTTTATGGTTTTTCGGAGCAAAATCTACATTTAACAATTTTTCACGATTAAGTCTGATTTTCCATCACTGAGCCCTGGTGTTGCGAACCCAAGCTCTGCCACTGTGCATGGTTGTAAAAATATCTCATACATAGTACACTCGTTTTAATTTTTAAACCAAGAAAAAATAAATAAAATATTAAAAAAAAAAAAACAAGAGTTCTTACCTTTTTTTGTCTTACTTAATGGTGATTTGTCAACTTCAATTTCCATGCAATGTGTTTCAAAACAAACAAAATGGCAGATGAGAGTAACCAGTGTGTTTGTGAGCAAATTATGCAACAAGTTTCTGCATTTTATCAAACAGTTGCAACCCTGAATAACAGAACCTAGGATAGTAGGTTGTGTACTGATGCTCTGACTTGTTGGCTGATTTCTATTGCACGTTTGGTGTATTGTACCCTTTTTAAAAAAGTGAGCACTAGGATAAATTCAGTAGTTGTATCACGTGTGAAAGTATGGTAATAAACGTTTCACATACGATGTATACTCAAAAATGTGCTCTTATTATCACACTCTTGAAGTGCAGTTCTTTATGTAGCTAGAATATGCTGAATTTCTTTTTGTATAACTTATTTCCAGTTTGTAAGCACTGTAAGTTCCTCTTGGTATAATTACACCTAGAATAAATCTTAATAGTGATTCAGGATGTTAGCTAGTTCTCATCTCATTCTTGTCTTTTGCTTAGTCTTTTCTCAGTCTAGCCTCACTCTTCTCTCATTCTACTCTAATGTTCATCTAATTTACAGTTTTGTCTTGTTCTTGTCGTTTTTCAATCTTATCTCACTCATGCCTTACTCTCATTTTGGTCTTGTCTTTTTCTCAATCTGCTCTCTTTCATCTTGCTCTTGTCTCATTCTGATCACAATTCTGTATTTTTTACAATCTTGCATCGCTTTCATTCTACTTTTGTCATTTTTTCAGTCTGGTTACGTTCTTATCTTATTTCTGTTGATCTTCAGTCTTCCTAATTTTGTTTTGTTTTCATTTCATTCTCATAATTTTTCAAGTCTTGTCTTACTCTTGTCATTTTCTCAGTCTTCCTCTTCCTCTTATACCATTCTATTTTTTAGTCATGTTTCACTCTCATCCCATTCTTATACTATTCCTCATTTTCTCAGTCTTATCTCATGCTCATCTCATTTTTGTAATTTACTCAGTCTTGCCTCTGTTTTATCTTGTTAGTCTCATTACCATATTGCAGTTTTGATATTTTTCAGGTGCGTGCACAAAGATGAATGTGGGCATTTGTTCTTTGTTACTGCTTCTAAATTTAAAAAAAAAAAACAATCATTTTTAAATATACAAATAGTACATATATTTCATTTGATATATTCACACAAACACAGGTATTATCATGCATTTAATTACTTGGATTTAACAACTACCCGTGTGAGTTCTTAGTTAGAAAAGTATTTTAAAATAAGTACAATAACCAAATGAAAAGAGTGAAGATTCAGACAGAAACAGGAGAAAAATCATCGAAATAAACAATATTCAAATTACAAATTAAATTTAAATTTTAAATCATGAATGAACACTGTTGAAAAAGAAAGTAAATTTCAATTGAAAAAAATTCTTAAATGTATGTATGTACGTTTTACAAATTTATGGTAAGAACATTTACAAAATGATGAATCATTAATCAATTAATAAAAAAAAAAAAAAATTACAACTAAACACAAACATGTTACTTAAAGTATGAAAAATGATTTATCATATGGCCAAAATATATAAAAATAAATAAGCAGTATAAAAATAATAGAAATATACTTGAAGTATACTATACATGTAAACTGATTCCTCAACTGAGATGGTTTTTATAAAAATGAACATACTTATTCACTAAAATTGGGTACTTGGTCATGAGAAAAAAAAAAAAAAATACAAAATACAAAAAACGGTAAGATCCTACCCCAAACTATGATTGTTCGGGTATTCTGACTTCATGTAATGAAAAAAAGTGGTAATTTTTGGTTCTGTATTCAAAAAGTGAATTTTGAAGTAGTTTCTCCATAAACATCAATTGATAAATTGATTCACTTTTCAACAGCAGTTTATAGTTTGACAGACATTTGATGAGCAGGTGAGTTGATATCAGATATCACTGAGCTATTGGTACTCAATGTGTTTGAATTCCAATCTGGCACAATACCACTTTCAGCCGATGAGCATTGACTGGTTTGTCTGTTATCACCATTACTACTACTCGAACTACTGTTACTGCCACCACTACTATTACTGCTCACGCTTATGACCGAATGAGGTCTTTTCCGAATTGTATCTGTCACCGACAGGGCAATAGAATTTCGGAATCTAGGAGCTAATGACAAATGTTCTATTTGAAAATTGCTGCTAGAATACTTCGTTACGTTATAATGTGTTATTATTAAGATGAACACTCACTTTTACATAATTGTGCAATACTAATTGAACGATCACTTATTTGATCAGCGCTTGGTCGTATGTCCAAACATGGTTTATTACCAATACCCATTGAAGACATTTCAGCCATTCTCATTTCTATAGAAACAAATATAAGTAAATCAATTTGTTATGTGAACCACGCTTTTGTATTCCAGAATAATATTGATTAAATTACCTCGATTTCTAAGGGCTTGTTTCCACAAAAGGTTTGATAATTCTTCAGTCCATGATTGTTTGATATCTTCAGACATCGATTGCAAAGTAAAAGTATCGCAAGGTTTCCTTTTTCGGTACCAAATCTCGAATTTTGTACTGCTATCTCCTACTTTTGCAGTTAATCCAATATCACTAGTTTTTATACTATTCTTATATATGTAAATATCAAGGTTCTGCAAAAAGTACAAAAAATTACAAAATCATTGCACACAGAAAATACCAATGAATAATAATATCTTTCATCATACTTTTCTGTCTGGAAATCTTCTAGCTTTACTAAATAATATCAATTCTTCAAAAAGGAAAACATGTCTGAGGCATTTCTTTCCTTTTCCTTGCCAAACTAAAAATTCATTTTGACGAAGCAATCTTCCTTGTTCTTTTAAATTAACCTACAAAACATCAAGCATTTGTAAGAACTTCCTACATAGAAAATTTTGACATAACAGTAGCAATTCAAAATATTTTTACATCGCATTCTCGAAGTGAATCCATTGCTAATAAATCATTGCCATGCCTCAACTGAAATCGAACCATTGCCTCAGCTTCTTGCAACTCTGTTATATCAGATTTTGCTACTTTCATCAACTGTTGTAATAACAATGCGTATTTACCCATACGCTGAACCGGTTTCAATAAATAACTTGCCAAGTCCATTTTGTCTTCTAAGGCTATCTGTTTTGCCTGAAAAAAATAATTTGATAAACTTACAAATACTAGAATTATCATTTAAGCAAATTCTATTGATCAGTACCTTGAAAAATGAAGACCCATATTCAGACATCAGCGAATCTGACTTAGGTTTATTTTTATTATATAATGCATACAAATAAAACTTTTTTTCCTGCAGAAAAAATTCAAAGAAAAAAAAAATCAGATCAAAATTTATCCAACTATTACAGTTATAACAGTTATTTTGAAAAGCATGGATTAAACCATCTTACATGTTGAAGAAAACACTGGCCAACTGAAAAAGGCGAATGTTCGCATCTTTCTAATTCTTGTAGGAAATTTTGATTATGAAATTCGTATATCTTCTCAATATTACCGAAAATAACGTTTCTTTGACCCCTTAAAGCTTGAGGTATATCTTCTCGTACTAGTTCTGGAATGTAATTCTAGAAAACAAAGAGAATATTGATCATTATCAAATGTATAGCAATACGTTTAGCAGCTTATATTACCTCTATTATATTAAAAAAAAAAAAAATTATTATTATATATTACTTACTTCAATAACATATTCTAAGGCTTTAACATAATCTCGTTCAGTCTGAATCATTTCTCTCATAATTAATTTAGCAGTCCTACAAATTGAATAAATAATTCAAGTTACACAATATTCACTTCTCGATTAGCTCATCTTCATATGTATTGAAAACCATATCCTACTTTTGTTTTTTAAGCGTTTGTGGTCCGCAATTCATATTCAAATGCAAAGAATCATTTCTATGAAGGTGACTATTTACAGGAACTGGTGCAATAGGTTTACCACAATTACCATCATGTGATTCTTCAACATCTTCGCTGCTGCTGTGAACAACAAAACACAAAATCCAAATTTTGTTGATACATACCACGCCATGTATTAAGAATATCGTACCACTGATTATAAGCACAGATCTACTTTCAATCTCAATCAATGTATACCTTTTTGTGCCAGCTTCACTTCCCTCTGTGGTATTATCAGCTGACGAACTCAACTTATCATCATAATCATAATTTTCAGCTGAATACTGCCACGTGCATGATCTCTGCAAAGGCATTGATCCTCTACAATAGTATTCCTCTGGTATGTTATCCAATGGCGGTGGTGACTCTACAGGTTCCCAGCAGGAACATGAGGTACCATTTGATGGAGAATGTTGATGTGTTGGTAACGAATGACGTCGACCTGATATTGGAGTACTTGCAACCCAGTTCGGAACTTCTGATCCGATCATAGAACGTATGTTTTCCAAAGTTTCTTCGCATCTACACTGAGCTACCTGTGATACGATTAATCATCGTGATCAGAATGATCCAAGTAGCTAATAATAAATATCAACGTTAGCACTACGTACTTTGCATTGATCCAATAATTTATCATTGCGCAATTTATGAGCAAGCTGAACCATTTCTGTAAAATGTTCAGTTGCGGGTGGAGGATGAGCCATCAGGTACTGTCGCAATTGTTTGATACTTTGACCTGGATGCTGTACATCTTCAGGTTTTACACGAGACATATATTTCATGGCTTCCAAGGCCCATTCGTACGCCTATAAAATTTGAAATAACTGTAACGAATCTTGATAATACTTTTAATCAAGTAAGGAAAACTTATAGAAAGCAGCCATTTTTTGCCTTATTATAAAAAAATTTTTAAAGCTAAATAAAATTTTGCATAAAAGAGCAAAGACTTGCTCATTCAAGTTTCATTTTCAATTTTGACAGGTAATGTACGTGCGATGATTTTTTTGCCCAGTACTTATAAATACTGAACTGAATTTTATAGAAATTAAGTACATATCACAGAAAAATAAACTGCATTACGCATACCCTGTCCAGTAGGTAAAAACATCTTGAAGTATCTTCTAATCTTTCCCTAGTATCTTCTAGTCGGTCACTAAAACCACGAAGGTGCGTTTTCAGCGATCTTGCCAAATCTTTCAAGCTGGTCCCACCACTACACTGGCCAGCTTCTTCCAGTAGATCACCGGCCTTATCCAAATTTCTCTGTAATCATAAACATAAAATCGTAATAAATATCAATGGATAACTATAGGAAATATTTAATTTTCAAAAAAGGTACAAGCCAAATTAATACAATAATTGACGGATGTATTATATATTCCCATGTGAAACACTAGGTAAACCACTGGTGATCGACTCACACGTAAGATTGTTCTGGGGGGGGGGGGGGTATTTTGGCTCCTTTGGGGGGGGGGGGGTGTATTATGCCACTATTTTATTAGATCAACTTGAAGCTATATTCAAATTTTTGAAGTCTAAAATAATAAAACTCAATACGGTTGGCAGAAATTCATATGCCTGAGTGAAGCAAAGGTGAAAATTTTGGAAAAAATGTTGTTTAATCATCAAAAACTGCATTTTTAGATAGATTTGAATCATTTACATAATTTTTTAAACTTGATGGTTCTATTTTCTATAAAAATTTTAATTTTTAAGGAAAGTGCAACGTTCAATAAAACTGTACACACAAATCTGTTCAATTTCTCTGATACAGATGATGCTGGAGTTGAAACTGTAGAGCATGTATGGGGAGTGCTTCTCATTTATTAGAATATTTACCAAATCCTATACGTTTTAACAATTATTTGGTAGTCACTTATACGGTATTAGTTGATCATACTTTCTCAAAAATTGTCACATTTTCACTATTCTAGCGTTAAAAACAAAGTGCACACCAAACTGTAGTATTTTTTAAAAATTATTTAAAATCACACGCTCTTCGGCTGCACACAAATGTGATGCTTTGCAACTACAATTCTTACAGTAATAACATTGAAATTTTCCATAAATAAAAAAGGTAAAAGTTTATTCATTCTCAAAACTGTTTGGCATATTATTTCTTGAGCACGAAAGTAACTAGTTAACCCTATTTTATATTTTAAATCACATTTTTAGCATGAACTTGAATGCATGCAACGATGTATTTAGTAATTTCATACTTTTACAACATGTGGAAACCTTAGGCAATATAAACCGGAAACCGAGATAGTATTTCCTCTTTTAGTAATCAAGTATTTCATGAAGCACGTCATTGAATTTCTTTGCAAACTATTTTATTTTCAGCGTGAGCATGTAATCCAAGAAATTCATACACTCTATGCTACTTCAGCACTCTGTCAACTCAATATTTTTACCCGTACCAAGAACAACAACAACTAAGTTATGGAATATTTCAACATAAGCTCAAATTTCGCGTATACGTATATTTTATTGTACTATGAAAATACTGAGTCAATTGTTAGGGGTAAGCACATTTTTATTTGTATAAAAATGCACTTGAACCTGGTATTATCTCAGTCTAATGACTACTAACTGGAAAATGTGAACATTAGGGTGCCTGGCTGTTTGCAGTGCAAAAAAAATTCAACTTTTTCAATGTGCCACCCCTTAAAAATGTTACTTTAAGCTCCAAATAAACCCCCAAGAAGTTTCAGCTCGAAAAAAAATTTTAACCCGAGGCGACTTGACCTTGAAATTTTACAAATATACTGTATTGAAAATATTCAAAATTTTTTTTGAATGAAATTATCGTGTAAAATTATTAAAACTTATTTAAAAATTCGTAGTAAGGTTTCTTCGCCCCTCCACCAATGTAACTGAAGATATGAAGAATTTCATATCAGTATAACGCAGTCCTACATTGTCAAATAATGCATACGTACAGGGCATATTTCTGATGTTTTTCCAAATGTACGTGAAGCATTGAGTAAAAAATGTCAAAAAATGTCACGACAATTTTACTGAAATTTACTCATAAAAAAGGTATACTTCATACACTTCACCAATATTTTGCAACAATTTTCTACTTTTCAAAATGTAGGCGATTTTAACTTTCATCAGTGTACGCAATGGTAGGTAAAAAAACAAATATATGTAAAATTATGGAGTATATGATTACTCCTACAATTATATTGATATTTGTGGCAACATTGATCATTTATGACTTTTTATAAAACATTTCTGAAGAATTTTTTCCTGTTTGAAAAGTTACAAAGAGGTGCAAAATATTGACGAAATACATGAAAGTATACCTTCTACACAAAATTAATTTCAGTACAGCTGTCTTGACATTTTTTTACATCTTTTACATAAG
>FIZR01028392.1:5909-46955 GCA_900060175.1 Ferrisia virgata | reverse complement strand
CCACCTGAGAACATCAGCTACGTTTTAATGTATTAATCATGTTTGTACAATGCTGTAATAAGCTGTAATCTGTTCCAAGGAATAATTATAAGACCTAAGGTGGATCTGGTTTGTTTGCATGAAAAGCAACGATTTCGTCGCTTTCCACAGAAATTAAAATCGATGCTTGTCCAAAATTGAATTTTTGAAGCTTTTTTTTGAACGCCCGAAAGTTCTGCGACAAAATGAATATTATTCCGCACCTCCTCAGAACCTAAGCTACATTTTAATACATCACCCACTCTCATACGATGTCCGAATCGTCTGTAATATATTCCGGCGATTACTTTTTATAGTATAGATAGATAGATAAATTATTTAGTAATAAAATATTGAGAGAGAAGTATCGATAATTTTTGTTTTAAAAATTGGTGTCAAATTGTAGATAGTCCGATCCTGGTGTATACACATTAAAATTACTTATCAGCTTGCTTGTCAAAAGGTTCAATCAAGTGTTTGACAATTTACTCCAGAACAAATTTTCAATTTTATACATAATTTATGTAATTTGAAGAAGTCCTCAAACATTTGATCGAGATTCCCGACAAGCAACTTAACAAGAAACTGATCAAAAATTTGAACGTACAGACACAGCGACATATTCCAGTTCAACATTTACCATGATTTAATAGAAACCCCGTAGAGAAGAAATTGAGACCACATGAATTTAAAAAAAATGTTTATAGATCGACATAATACGTCTATATCCCAGTGAAACTAAACATACGCGTAGTTATTATACTGAATGTAGCGGTATGCATCAGATAAATTCATAATAATCGAACTCTAGTTGCAAGTTTGCAATTACCGCAAGAAAAACAATTTTCTTAATATTAATACTCTTTCGTCTAATTATATACAATCTTACAAAAATAATGAAGATTTATGCTATCGCCAATTTATAGAACCAGTTTTTAGTGTTGATAGTTACGAATCAAGAAAGAGAATAGCAATCATCTACTAATAAGCAGTTACAGACGAAAAAACAGTTTTCGATTTTCATAAATCAACTATCGAATCGATACCTGTTCATAACTTTCAATTTTTTTCTTCATCCTCATTAGAATCTGAATTTAAAAATTCAACGTGTGTGAACGGAAAATGGCCTACTTTACCGTTGAGTTCTCCTTCCCATTGACCATTTATATTTGTTTTCGTTACTTTAATTATGTCACCCACTTCCAGTTTCAAGGCGGTTTTATCGTACGCATTTGGTATGCGTACTTGTTTGACTCGAGCGAACGCAGGTAATTTTTTCTGTTGAGTTAAACCATCGTTAATGAGAGTATAAAGATACAGTGATACACATATACTTTTAAAATGTACTGGATCATACTTGAAGAGTAGTTTTTTTTGCAGTATTCTCGGATACTCCAATAAATGGTAATGCCGCTACGGCGGTATCTCGTAATTCGGCAACTTGAAGGGGGCCTTCATACTAGGAATAGAAACATAACAATGGTATAATGCATGAGTTGAAAGAGCAATAAGTATTACACAAAGTGCTTACTCGTTGAACATATGGAACAGGGATGGATCCCGTTTTTCCTTGACTATTCTTGGCAGTCCACCACTGCT
The DNA here is from genome assembly GCA_900060175.1 of Ferrisia virgata. NCBI lineage: Eukaryota > Metazoa > Arthropoda > Insecta > Hemiptera > Pseudococcidae > Ferrisia > Ferrisia virgata. The sequence continues at coordinate 45,338 of FIZR01028392.1, read as the reverse complement.
CTTCGTCCTTAGAGACGATAGTAAGAATATCACCTTTTTTGAAGGGCAAGTCATCAGGATCCTGCGCGAAAAATATAAGTCAATAAACCAATCGGGAAAGAAATTAAAATTAAAAATTATGAAAATCTTATTATAGTTAGAACTTACGTTGCCGTTGAAGTCATACTTAGCAATTACTGTTTGCCACGTTCTTGGAGCTGGTCTAATTAAGGGAGTAGTATTTAAATAGTGTAGTTTATAAAATTTGATTAATGAAGGAAGATCGTCGAAGAATTGATCTCCGATACGATACCTAATTTGATTGTCCTTCGACACTCTATTTATGATGTAGTGACTAACTTTACAATCTTCCCTGCAAATTAATAAACGATTTAGGTACTTTACCAAGAAAAACTGCACAATTAGCATACTTACTAACCTAACACATAAAACGTAGTCGCCACGAATGCTAGAACTATCTCTGACTAGAAATACTCCGCCCTCTCTTTCATTCATCAAGATTTCAGTAGCTTCTTCTCTGGACATTTGGCCAACATACCAGCTGAAAATACACAACTCAGTAAACCAAACGACTAAGCATATGTATTACCCGGTAGAAATGAAATACCTTGACTTATCCTCTGGATTAAATGTTTCGTTCATATTGATAACGTCATCAGAATTTCACGCACAGTGTTTGAAATGCGCACATACCTATAGGTTTTTTTGATTCACGTCATATGTGATGCAAATATGGATCAGTTTCAACCATTATACATGAGATAGAAAGAGAAATCCATTTTATTAATCCTTACGTCTGTAAATAATCAACACATTACTGTGGAATTGGAATGCAAATGCATCGATGGGAAAAATTCAAATACAAAAAGAAAAGAATCAATAGAAATACTTACAAAATATCTCGTAGTTATGAATGCTATTGATATATGTAGCGATTTGATAAGTTAAGAATTTTTGACGAGTCAATTTCCTGATAAAAATTTTTACCTCCGGAAACAGTTGGACGAATGAATTTATCATACAGACGCAGACGTATCTCCCGTGATTTAATCACTTCTGACCACATAAAACTGGAACTTATACAACAAAAACGCCTTAGAAGCACAGGAATTTTGAATCTGCAAACCGACGACAGTGATGAGTGAAATATATAAGGAATGCGAAAAGGAAAAATGCATACAGACTATAAAATTAAAAAAGGCATTATTATCAGGGTTGTTGTTAATTTAGTCCGTCGGAAAGATACGAACTGCAAACCGTGAGCTAACTGAAAAGACAACGCAAACGAGGCAACCACACGGTGCTCCGTAGGCGCGTTTTATACGAGTGAAGTAGTTGAAAATTCTGGGGTTTTGCCTTTCTAATACACGTAAAAATATTTTTATTTTAACTCGAATTATATAATGCAGCCGAAATTAACGTTTATAATACATCAATTATTAATACTTACATACAATTACAACATATTAGGTAGATTCTGTGCATAATTATGGAATATTAATAAAGAAAAACTATTGAGATTCCAGTTCCACGGAGAATCTGGTGGGAATTCTCAACCATTGACGGGCAAGTTTTCAAATCGCGAAAATCACTAAAAATTCATCATACATAGGATAGGTTTTGAAATATCATATTTTAAATGAAGTCATCAACGTCCTATTCCAATTGCTTCGTATACGTCATTATTGATCACAAATATTAATAGGTTTACATGCTATGTAGTGTGTAATACCATAGGTGCGATAGGCGGATACTTTATAACTTTTCTGATAGTCGGTGGATTGAAGAAATTTTTATTCCATTGAAAAAAGTATGAAATTTTCATTAAACTGGCATAAAAAATAATGGGGTCGTCGAGATGAATTTCTAGGTAATTTAGGGTTTATAGTACTTCCCATATGGCAAATAGTGTGAAGATTTCTTCCTTTGGTTTTTCTTTATTAATATTCCATAATTATGCACAGAATCTACCTAATATGTTGTAATTGTATGTAAATATTAATAATTAATGTATTATGAACGTTAATTTCGGCTGCATTAAATAATTCGAGTTTAAATTAATAAATTTTTACATGTATTAGAAAGGCAAAAACCCGGAATTTTCAGCTGCTGTACTCGTGTACAATGTGCCTATGGAACACCGTGTGGTTACCTCATTCGCGGTGTTTTTTCAGTTAGCTCACGTTTTGTAGTTTGTGTCTTTCCGACGGACACCACCTTAAGTAAAAGGCCTGAGTGCTAGGTTGGTGACGTCACAGCTTACAGGCTATGCATGCGTATTACAATGGCTTGACAAGAAACGAGAACGTTGGCTATTTTTACACATACAATCGTATTAATTTATTATTATGATAATACCTATTTTTCACAATGTTTTCTAAAATCACTATAAAATAAATGCATAGCATTTCTATAATGCACGATCTGATGACTAAAATATACGTGCAGCACGAAATCAACGGAAAAAATATATTATGAGATGGCTGAAAATCCATAACAAAAAATCATTACAAGACATAGTTGAAAATTGACGAATCAAAAAAATTACAAGATGATTGTGGTAAAAAATTGTAGAAAATGACATAATTACGACAGGACAAAGCTGAAAATTAACAAAAAAAAAACTTGAATCATTTTTCAAATACATGAGGAGCTTGCTAACAAAGTGAGACAAATGCCACAAAAAAATCGATGTTTTTCATTACAAAAATTCTCAAGGAGAAAAATAATTCGGATATTTGGCAAATTTAGGTAATCATACTGACTAACAAAGATCTAAAAAATATATATTTTTCCTTCATTCCTATTCTTTTCCATAACAAGGGACTACAGTTTACCAAATGGCATTTGTTTCATTTTGATACTAAGCTCCTCATATACATTGAAGAAAGTGGAAGTGAAGATGATTAGTTCATGTTTACACAATTATCTATGTAGATTACATTCCACCAAAGTAAATTTCATTTACAAAATGAAATGTGAATGTTGCAAAACTAAAAAAAAAAAAAATGAACATTTTGTCAGCTGTGTAGAAATAAAATTTTACCTGCTCTAAAACGAATTCAATAAGTCTTTTCTGTTTATTAGATACTAAATCGCTGAAGGTGGCACTTCGCGTTTCAAAGTTAGCATACCCAATCTCTAAGGCAGTATTTTTTAAACAAATGAATTTTTCGATTTTTTTTCTCGTTTAAAGGTTGATAATTAGAAAGAATTAAGCAAAATACAAAGAAAATGTTAATTTGAAATAATGGAACAGTTGAATCCATTTGAATAGATATACAATCGGAATTTTGGTAATTTTTTAAGAAGATTTTTCGAAAATAGCTGAACGGAATTCGAAAAATTTTGGTTATGTTGTAGAAAACAGTAGCCCCGACAGGTGTGCGAGCCTTTTTTTGTTTCTTTTCACCTAGCAAGAATATCATCATGCTAAACGAGAACACTTTTTCCGAGCTTCTTCAAGCTCAAATAATTTTGATCTGAAGTAAAAAATTCAAAAAAAGGGTTCTGTATACGTGCCGGGGATATTGTTTTCTACAACATATCCTAAATTGTAAATTCATTGAATTTCGTTTTCGTTCAGTTGTTTTCGAGAAATCTTACAAAATCTTCTAATGGAACTGACATGGCTAAAATTTCTTGAAAATGGCAAAAATTCCAATTGAGCGTCTTTTCAAATGGATTCAACTGTTACCTTACTTCAAATCAACATTATCCTTTGAAATACGCTTAATTATTTTTCATTTACGACCTTAAAATGAAAAAATGACGCAAAATTAATTTCTCTTAAAAACTTTGCCTTTGATAAAAAAGTATGCAATGATAAAAAAACGCGAAACGCAAAGTTCCACCTTAATGATAATGAATTGTTGAAAAGAGAAGTGAAGTAAATAAAAAGTTTCTTTCCATTATAATTTTGAATTGAATATTATTCAACATTATTGTAAATTCAATGTTTTTGTTTTCTTTAAGAAATGGTTACTTTGATTACATTTAAACCATTTGAACGTAAAAACTGTATACTCCTCGTTTTGTGATAGCTAGTTTTTTGATGAGTAAAATCTAATTCGCGATTGTTCAAAGTACAAAATTCAGATTCTAATTGTCTCATTATGGGTATTATAATTTCAAGATTTCGTGTAAGTTTAGTGAATTCTTATTTTTAAAATATGATCAGATTTTGATTGTAATATCAATTATTATCGGGGATTGGTTTCTGTTATTCAGAATAAGAAAACTTCAATTGAGCAGTTGGAAGATATCGACCAGGTGTGTATCAGTAGATTTTAACAATAGAAATTCACTGTTACCATGTGACATTTTCAAGTAAATGAAATAAAGTGTATATCAATTTTCGAGTGTTAGATAGTCATTTCACATTCTTCTATTTTTGATAGTTGATATTTCATATTTATTTCACATTTTTATTTTGCAGAAAATCAGAAGTATTGAAAAATTTCAAAAAGAGACTGAGCAACAATTTCGTAGAGTTGTTGGCAAATTAGTTTTATCCTCGATATTGGTGTATATAACCGCGTTAATTATATATTACTATTACTTCTCTCCGGATACCTTTAGAGAGAATATTTTCAAGTTTATGCCACTATTAATATTCCCCATAGCGTAAGTCGCTTATAATGAGTTATGTCATTAGTGTTCTAACAAGAAGAATAAATTTTATTGCTTTTTTTTATTGATAGGATATATTTAACAAGAAGACTTCTGTCTTGGTATTATAAGAGAAAATTAGCGAAGAATGAGACTTCGTTGAAAACGCTCAAAGTGACGAAGAAGAAAATGCTCGATGAAGTAATGGATAAAGAAGTATACAAAGTAGCGAAAGAAATACTTGAAAAATTTGCTCCAGAACAACTGAACAGAGATTTAGCAGTGAGTACCATATCAGTTTGTTATTTTATTGTACATTAAGACAGACTTGTGATGGCAAGCAATAAGGGAAAGGTAAGAGGAAAGAGGAAGAATTATTATAAAAGAACACCATTAGTTGTTGCTGATTGTTGATAATTTCTCGTGCATTAAAATTTTAACCAAAAATTATTTACTCGACTGAGTGCTAACCAAAGTTGGTCACAATTCAGACCGTAGGCTTAAATTAGCGGAGAGATTGATATTTATGAGTGGTGATGACTTTGGATCAAAATTGGTTACACCCAAATTTTGGAGAGGACATGCTGAAGGGTTAAAATTCCAGAAAGTGATTGTTTTCAAACCAATTGATAGAAAAATCAAAAGTTGTATAGCATATCTGGTCTAAATCTATCTCCTACATCGATCAGGAGAGGAGAAATGGGAGGTTTTTCTCCTTTATACCTCTCTCCTTATTGCCCCGAATTGTGTGAGGGGTTGAAAACATTTAGGGGTCTTAGTTGTGCCTTTTTAGGGTTGTGACTTTACTTACCTGCCTCAATTTATTGAAATATGATAATTTTTCTTACATTCCAGCAATCAAAAATAAAAGAACTCAGAGTAATGAACTTATAAATTAGAATCTTCTACAATCAAAAACGTCATATTCATGATTTTTTTTTCTTTCTTGAATTTTTGAGGTTGAAAAAAAGTTAAATATGAACCAATTTAAATAAGAATTGTACCATACATACATCTGTACAATACCTATAATTCACCTAAATTTTGAAAATTTTTGTGCCGCCAATTTTTATTTGTATATTGCAGCAAGTCTATAGTGGTTGAGGGTAGGGAATCAAAAATTTTATAGGAAAGTTTTTTTTGTCAAGGGTAACATTTTTTGTCACATTAAAAAAAATTTGAGTAGAAAGGTGATTTTTTTAGGGTTTACTACTGTTAAAAATTTATAAATTTCTGAAATTTTCGTGAAACTTTCAGAAACGAGAGTTAAGTACCATCCAGTTCAAATTCCCAATATCAAGTACAAGTATTGTACTGCCTGTTCAAAATTTCAATAGTGAGATATCACTACTAGAAAAAGTCCTGTGGTACTAGCAATATTCAATTTGATTTTTTCATTTAAACAATTTTCAAAGTCATTTGATATACGTCGAATTAATGGAGAAATTTAGAATACAAAAAGACCAATTTTACGTTATATTTTATGGGACTATGGTTTGTTTACATACCAATTGGGATGGTAAAAACCAACGAACATTGTCATGTGATATCGTTGTTACGTCGTGCTTCAATTCCTTACACCAAGTACCTGTACCTTACTACCCGGTTCAAAATCCAAATTTCTAGTACTTTGAATCGGTTCTATACCACCCAGTTCAAAGCACCAATACTAAGTACTAGTACCATACCATCTACAGGGAAGTGATGATCTCAAATTTCAATCCCATTCCATCCAGGAAAAATACTGCCATATTCAATCCTAATAGTAACTTTCTGCAAGTTTCCTAAAAATGAATATCCGGAAATTTTATATTTCTCGTCATATGCCATAATTGAGTTTTCAATGTTTTTATTCAACGACAACCAAAAAAACGTTTTTCTCACCAGCCTTGACTGTACCAGTATTTGATAATCCATCCAGCATTTGATCACGTGAGTAAACATTTGCTGAAAGTAAGACCTTCAGGTGAGTTAGGATGACAATATTGGTATTGAAGCACAAGTTGCGACATTCTAAGATTAGTAGAATGATTCATAAAACGTGTGATTCAAAAAGTCACATGCTAAAATATTGCAATTTTCTTGGGACTACTAAAATTTGATCAAGGTATGTGAATAATTTGTGACGATATTTTCATTTAAACAGAGTTGTGTAAATAGTATATTAAGTATATACAATAAAAGAGTAATCTTGAAAGATAGTTCTTTTCATGTGTATAAGATTGAATTTAATCACGTTAAGCTAGTAATAAAACCATTGATTATCAACTAAACCAAACATATAACTCACTTCCAACTACTGGTCGCAACATTGAATTTTGCTGTTTCCGTATTCTGTGAAGGGGTTTGTAGAGGAGAACGTTTCCTTTTTGCTATAAGCGGTTAGTTTTTTTGTAAAACTTTTTGTTTGGCTTTAGGATCCGTTTGAAAATTGAGTTTGGTTTATGTAAGTACGTGTAGAAAAACTAATTAGACCAAACTTTGTGTTATATGACGTGTTAGGATTTTTGTTCTTTTTACAAAAATAATGCAGTTCATAACACTAATGAGAGACAGTAGTCCTACGGTAGACAGGAGCATTCACATACCTATGCATTCATGTCATAAACTGCAAAGTTTTGGTTAAGAATGCAGAAGTGCTAACGGTATACAATATGAAGTTTGGTCTGATTGTTTATTTTTCACATACTTACACCGACTGCATTCAATTTTCAAACAAAAGTTGAGCCCGAACAAACTAACCGCGTGTAGCAGAAAGGAAATTTCTTCCATTACTAATTCCTTTATGGAAATATTGTCTTAGCAGTTTTGTTTTTTGATGTCTTGGGTTTTCATTTCGTTTTTGTTACAAGTTTAAGTGCGCTTGTTGATTAATCGTGTCTAAGTAGTGCCCTAACCGCAACTTATGTTAAGAACTTGGGCTTTTAGAATTTTTCCAGTTTTTTAGGACTCGTACTTCGTTTGACTCGTGCTTGTTTTTTCATCATTGTAGAAACCTATGAATCCGAATGTATTAAGTACGACACCTGTGAATACGAGGAGTGATACGGTGGCACGTCATAGAATAATTAATACCCCACTTAAACAATTTAATGGTACGGCACCTCTTCCAGATGTGGCTTTTCAAGCTGTTTCAAATTCCAATCAATTACAACCCAGTATGTTGATTCTTTCATAACCCTTAAATCAAGAGACGATTCTACTAAAAAAAATTGATGTTCAGAATTATCTTTACCGAGACCTGTTTTGCCATGTAATCGGGGCGCTTTGGATAAATTAATTGATATGGTGATCGGAGACGGCCCTGGCAGTAGGTATGCTCTAATCTGTCGCATGTGCAGCTCACATAACGGAATGGCATTAAAGCACGAATTCGAATACTTGGGTAAGCAATCTTTATGTTTAGCATGCTCTACAAATAAACATTTTCTTATAAAAAAACATACGAAATTTTTTACCTGTAGCGTTCCGGTGTGCGTATTGTTTGCAATGGAATCCTGCAAGAAAGCAGCGACCTCAGGCTCCTAATCTAGTTTCAGATACGATTTCCCAAGATGAATGCGAGGTTGATAATTCTGAAATATCCGAAACCGGTACTAATTCTCAATTAATATAGTTTTTAAAACAAATTAAGCAAAATATGCTGGGGGTTATTTAAAAAAAAAAAAAAATTAGTTTAAAAAATCTACTTGAGTTTGAAGTAAATTTTATAATGACTCAAGGTTGAGAAAAAAATTAAACATTTTTTCATTTTAAATTGATAGCAGAAATGTACAAATATAAATTAAAATTACTTATTTCTTTCAGAGCCTGTGGATAGTGATTTAAATTCTGTTGTAAAAGATCGTAAGCTTCAATACATTATTTCATTTTATTTTTTATACAATATTTTATATATTTCAAGGCTATGCTCTAGGTATTTAAAATTTGGAGAAATTTATCTTTGTGGCATGTAGTTTCACCATTGATACATAAAATGTTTAGAAATTTCAAATTTCAATGTAGGCTTTGAAATGAAAATGTCCATCGATCGATGTATTTTGAGACATTTTGAAAATGATTTTTCTTTGTTTCGAAATAGTGATATTTATGTGTAAATTTGGACAGTGTTGGACAAAATTACTGTCAAGGCGATACAAATTTCAATCCTTGAATCTAGTTTTTTTTTTTTTTAGGATATAAAACGAATTTTCAAAATGCCTCGAAATACTTCGAAAAACAAGTTTATTTCAAAGCGTATCTTTAAATCTCATATCTTTTTATCCATTAATTAAAAAACAAACGAGCAAAAATTAATTTTTATTGATGAGATACCCAGTGCATACCTTCGCAAACATCAGTTCGTTTTTTATTTTCATATTTTGCATGTTGCAGATAATTGTAATTCAGATACACAGTTTGAAAGCACAAATGATCAAAATCATTCAATCATTGAATCTGAGAATATATTTACCGAAGTTCAGAAGGACACCGATGAAACTGAAACGGATTCGATTACTCCTTTTGATATGATTGATTTAAAAAATGCAATAAATGAAGCAAATCAGTCTCAGTTGGAATCAGAAAACAAATCTGAAGTTACTGAAAAAAATTGCAATCCACCAGACGATTCCAAATCCGCTCAAAGATAGTGCACAACTTGAGGAATTTCCAAATCAAACTATTTTCGTCAATGATGGTTTTTTTAATTTCCTCGTTAGATTTTCGATTTTACGCTTCATAATGATAACAAAATTTGCCAAAATTTCCTTCTCAATTATTTATTCGATGGTTGTTATGAAAATGTTCTGTACAGCGAAATTTTTGGTTATATTGTTGAGAGAACAGAGATCGTTGCAAGTTTCTAGTCTTCATTTTAACGATCTTCCATGCCAACTTTCTCGTTTTTAATTTTTCTTTTTTTTTCACTAATATTCTAATTAAAACCTAGTCAACGTATTCGATTGGTAATCCTTGCTCATTGCAGTTCTAATGAATGTTTTATTTGGCACGTTAGTGCTCAAGGTGAGAATTCGCGTTGCAAAAGTAGCCTACTTATCTCTAAGCTAGTATTTTTTAGACGAACGAATTTTTCCATTTTTCTCGTTTTAAAGATAATAATCAAAAGAATTAAGCATAATGCAAAGAAAAATGTTAATTTGAAATAATAGAACAGTTAAATCAGAATTTTTGGTATTTTAAAGAAATTTCAGCCATGTTGATTCCGTTAGAAGTTTCTGCAAGATTTCTCAAACAATCGAACGGAATTCAATGAATTTTGGATATGTTGCAAAATACAATAGTTTGGACACCTGTTCAGAACTTTTTAATGATTTTATCTATGCTAAATGAGAACACTTTTGGAGTTCTGTCAAGCTGAAATAATTTTGATCTGAAGTAAAAAATTCAAAAAAAGACTCTGTAAAGATGTTGGGGGTACTGTTTTCTACAACATATCCTAAATTCATCGAATTCCGTTCAATCGTTTTCGAGAAATCCTGCAGAAACTTCTAACGGAACCAACATGATTGAAATTTTTTGAAAACGGTTAAAATTCCGATTGAGGACCTTTTCAAATGGATTCAACTGTGCCGTTTCTTCAAATCAACATTGTTTTTTGAAATGCGCTTAATTATTTTTCATTTGCGACCTTAAAAGGAGAAAATTATGCAAAATTAATTTCTTCTAAAAACATTGCCTTTGACGAAAAAAGTATGCAATGAAAAAAAAAACGCGAAATCCCGCTTCAATATTATTTTGAAACAGGAAACAATTCCTTTTTGTGTTTAGTTACTGAAATGAACTTTCGAAAAATTATTTTATTCAGTTTCATATCTACGTCAAGCAATTGAATCTTAATCGATGTATCCGTTTTTATGTCAGCGATTTATCATTTGTTATGGGTAATAATAAGTAAATCTTTTGTGATATTTAGTAAAATTGGTTTTATCAATATTACTGTACATTATGTTGTTATGAAAGGAAATACCAGAGATTATTTTTATTTCTTAGCCTGATTATCAAAGTCATTTTGTGAATTAAAATCAGGCTATTATGGACAATCAACCTACAATGAAAGAAGGATAAAGCATTAACGAGAGCCGTTTTAGAGTTTTAAAAGACTGTTGAAACTATTTTCGGCCTTGTCAGATATGTATTATTCCTTTAGGTCTGGTCAACCCTGGAGATAGGTGATTTTGACAAGTTTTGCGGTTTATTTCACCCGCAATGTAAGTTGCTGAAAATGAAAATCTCTCATCTCCCTTATTTAATGTGAAATTTTTTCCAAGGAGATAAAAAGGCATAAAGTGGCGTTTTTTCTCTTCAAAAATGAAAAAACGCATTTGTTTGAGAACGCGAATGGGAACAAGCACAGGAACGCACGATGTTCTCAAGGATAACCGGAGTCTCCTCTGAAACTCTGCAGGTCTCTTAATTTTGATCATTAAACAATTTTTGACCAGTAGTGGAAGAATTAAGATATTGTGGAATAAAAATAAAACATATTGAAGCAGGTTTTTCAGATCAGCTAAATCAAAATAAAATCATGAGGAATATCTTGACAGGTAATTGGTAATAATAGTGATAGGTCGCAAAGACAGTACCATTAATTTCAATTAGAAAATATCAAAAGAAAGGGAAAAATTTTTAACTATGATACATAATCAATGATCAAACTATTTTTATTTTTTGGGAAGAATTAGAGAAGATGGGTAAAAATACAATAGTAATGGTAACTGGGACTGAGTGACAGCCTGACAGGGCCCATAATGCCATGATCATGAAAATTGAAACAGGTTTGAATGGAAATAAGACGCTCAGATAAAGGTAAAAAGTGAATGGCCCTCAGCTCAACTTCAAAAATTGAAAATTTAAAGAGACCGGTGGATTAATGGAATGATTGGAATGTTGCAAATAAAAAAAGAAAAAAAATCAAATTCAGGATTCAAAATTTCAAATTTCAGATCATGAGCCGCGACAACTTTATTAAAGATTAAGAATGTCAAAATGATAATCAAGTCAAGGCAAGAATAAAAAAATTGAAATTTCAAATCCACAAAAAAGATTAAAATCGCAATCTATAAGATTCATTTACATGTTGACAATTTTTGCGGAAATTTTTTGCAACAGGGCTGTCTTGTCTCAGAAAAAATCAGAATAAATATTATGCATTTTTGTGCAGAATAGGGCGCAGAATGATAATGAGTGCAAAATATGCAGAATGATGCATAATCCAAAATTATTTGCTGAAATTTGTGAATACAAAGCCAAAAATTGTTAAAAATTGGCAAAATCTTCAATTCCTCAGATATATTTCTTGAATTTTCAAACTTCAATTTCTTTCATTTTTTCAAATAGTTGATCAAGAAAACAGAAAATAATTTAGGAAGAAATCAATAAATCGTTAAATCAATAGTATTTTATCGTAAATACGGTAATTTACTGTTCATTCTACGTATCATGCATATTGTACATTCTGCATAGAATTGGTACTCATTCTGCATGAGCTATTCTGCGACTTCCTTGTTTATGTTATCTCTACATAAGAATATTGATTAAAATTTACAAATTGAGTTACTTAGTAAAGATAAACGTTTGGTGTTACTATATTATATTTATCATCCTTCAGCTATAGACTTTAAGCTGTATAATTTCCCCTTTTGCTCAAACTGTGGGAGGTAGGTAGCATATTTAGTAATAGTACAATCTGATCAATTATTACCTACAATAGATAAACTAAACATTAGAAGTAAAGAAGTTTACCCTAAAGATAACTACCACAATCTTTTAATTTGCAGTGGTGTGGTGCAAGAAGACAGACTGAACAAAGAGTGAAATTTTCAAGATGATAAAATTACAAATGCGTATGATTTAAAATTGGACTTGACATATTTATGTAATTTATTATATGTAGGTCTTTACAGTCTTGATACGTCTAATCTAACACCGGAGCTGTTGTATCGTCAACTCAAAGTTATTGTATCGACGATAAAAACTAAAAATGTGTTCTGAACAATGATGTCTAAGAAAAAAAGGAAGGTAAAAAAACACATAGATTTTGAGCCTAGTTCCACGTCGTTAGATTCTCATAGTACTAGAGGCAGTAGCGTATCGTCTGAAATCATGAATCAGAGGTTTTCCGGGCAGTTATCAAAGTATACTAATGTTGTCAAAGGCTGGCAATATCGATGGTTCTTGCTTGACCCCAGCACTGGAATGTTACATTATTATTTGGTGAGCTTACTTTCTTGCATTTTTCGCACAGTTCATGATTTTGTTTTTCAAAAATGATTGAATTATCCGAAATTGCCGCTGAATGTTGAACAACTGTTCATGTAATAAGGTGGTTTCACTACTTACACACATTTGGTAGAATGTGTTCTTTTCAGGGTTGGGCTCAATCCGCAAATAAACAATATTTTGTAGATTCGAATCAGCTTCGAAGAAAGTTGATCGAAATTCGATTCAAATCAATCAACCTGATTTGCTGATTCAAATTAACGAATAACCAATGAACCCATTTTTTTTTAATTCAAGGCCGTATTCATAGTAAATTATTTGAAGTGGCGAATTTCATTGCAATTTTTCTCTACAATTGAAATATTAAATAAAAAACCAATTCATTTTACTTTTGGCTTTCAAATTCAGTTCATTGCTCAGTTTTCTGCGCCAGAAATAAAAAATAAACAAAACCACATTTTAAAAAATTGAAAGAATTAGCGAATCGCCAGAAATTGATTCGATGTATATAAATGCAATAGAGAATTGATAAGATATGAAACTACAGGCTCATATAAGAGTGTTCTAAATACTGAATTGAAAATGTTACATTTTTTAGTCTGAAAATGAAAGTTCTGGGAATCCGAGAGCTGGCGTACATTTACAAGGAGCTTTAATTTGTCCGAGTGATGAAGATTCTCATACATTCACTGTAAATTCTTCTTCTGGAGAAGTGTATAAACTGAGAGCTACAGATGCTCGCGCTAGACAAGATTGGGTGAATAGATTGAGATCCGTTGCTGAACATCATTCATCCAATTTAACCAAGGTTGATACTTACTCATGGTTTTTTAACGTAAATTTATGCATTCTAAATTTCTTTATTACATGCATTTATGTTGTATATTACCCTTCAGGATTGTATGGGAATTTCATTACATTCTGGAGTATTTGTTCACGGCAGTCATATTCATTCTCCAGCCACCACAGAGTCATTTTCATCTGCTAAAGAACATCTTTCCGAAGCCGAACAAAAATATATTAAAATGTGTAAAACCATTGAAATCCTTCCTTCACAAGGTACATTATTATACCATTTTTTTCATTCTATTAAATTTTATGCAAATTGGACTCATGTAGCATAAGGTGTTTATTCAAAACATTCCATGGGCTGTGCTACATCCATTCGAATTTTTTATTTAAAAAAAATTCCAATCTAAGAACTAAAAATGGTAGAGGTACATTGTCATAGTTCTTCATTTGGTTATGTTATGTTACGTTATTGTACAATAATTTGATTTGTTCATGTGCTCCATTAATTTGTTATAAATGATAGGTGACTCAGGTGACAAGGACAGTACTTTAAATTTCAATTAGAAAACTGCGATATATTTATTCACTAAAAAACAGCAATGATCAATTCATTACTTTAATTTTCTATTTTTGAAAGAGAATAAGAGGAAGGTGGGCAATAAATACTAATAGCAATGGGTAACAAGGACAGGATAACAGCGAGCAGTACCCATGATGGCATGACCCATGAAAACTGAAACAGGCTTGAATGGAAATGTGATGCTTGGATAAAAATAAAAGGTTCTGAGTACAACTTCAAGACTCAATGATGAGAAAAACTGAAGAGTTTATTCAAGTGAAAATCAATTATCAATCGATTAAATTTTCATTAACATTAATGTAACATAACGAAAATCAAATTGAATCAGCAAATGGTAATGAGTACAATTTTGAATTTTCAATTTCAATCTCTATTGAAAATTTAAATGGACAGATCCATGCTATAAAAAGTAAACCCCCGCAACAGATTACAAATAATTCAGACATCGAATAAGCGTGGTTAATGTATCAAGGTGGGGATTGTTTTTGCTAAAAGCAAAGTTTTCGAGAGAAATGAATGTTACGTTATTTTTTTGTTTTAAGGTAACAAACAAAAAATTTATTGGTGAAGTACCTACTAATTACGAATGTTTATTTCATTGAATTGAATGAAGTTTTCAGTTTTTTTTTCACATTTCTTTAGAGTACTTCATACATTTTTTTATGTCAGATGGAAACAATTGAAAATTGGCCATTCTAAAAAAAGATGAAAAAAGTGCAAACTTTGTTGGATACTTCGATTTAAAAAAAAGGGACTGAAAAAAAGCTGGGAAAAAATGTTGCGAAATATTACTAATTTTGAATATAAAATTTTGGGACCTTACATGATAAAATTTTGCAACATAACAAATTCTAGAAATAGCGAAGTTGATGATATTCTTTTTTTCAAATCCCATTTATGTGTATTTATTTCCAATTTCTTTTTTGACAAATAGGATTCCTTACCTGCGTTGATCCGAAATTGCTAACGCTGAAATCATATTCACAATCATTAATTGTTTCCTTAAGAGAATGTGTTGATATTTTACAACGTACTTTTGCCGCTGATTGCGGATTTCGTCCAACACCAGGTGTATCAGAATCAAAACAGGCCACTGGTACGACATTTGTTTCACATATTAAGAAAAAATAAGTAATTTATTTTAATCTTAATTCTTACGAATAATTCTCATCTCGTTTCAATTGAAGCTTTTATGGGTACAAATGAAAATTTATAATTTTTGGGAGGTGTGCAACTGCTCACCATAATGCTAGTAGTTATAAGTCTTGTATAGCTATATAGTATATTTACATGCCATTCGAAAATACCTGTGCAGTTGCTTATAGGCTATTCAATTAAAAAGATCCCTAGTTTATCAATTAACACCACTTATTAACTAATAAGATGTCATGAGACATTCTGTTGCTTAATGCCCTAGGCTTGTCACACTTTTAGCGACACTACGTTTTATTCTGCTACTTCAAAATAGTCGCACGAAGTGAAATATTCATGCCAAAAAGGAGATTGGGCCTTAGTCATTGTCTGGAAATAAGCCAGGGATCTTTTTAAATTGAATAGCCTGTAGTCCTCTTTAAAGTTGTTGTATTTTACATGTAATTAGGTAATTTCAGTTTATTTTAGTAATCAATTTTTTGTTTTTTTTTTCTCCAATTCTGTAGTAATTATTTTGAAATATGTTTGGAACGTGATTACAGCTCTTGGTGAATTGTTATTTTTCAATGCTTCATTTCTTTCCAATATGGCGTTACGTCGCATAATTTTAGAATATTGGTACAACGATGCACATATGCGCGCATATTCTCCGAATTTCACTGCTTTTATATTAATTACGTTATGTACACTACAATATTGCGGGGTTTGGTTACGAAAAGTTATCGATGAAACGAGTGAAAGAATAAGCCAATGCTCTCAAAAAAATGTTGAAACGCGATAATTGAATTGAATTATCACTAAATTCTCTGTATTAGCTCAGTAATTTTAGAATTTTTATTTTGACTAATTTCTAGAAAAGATTTTTTTTTCTAGGATTTGGTATCAAAAAGGGTACTTAACTACATATCAAAAGTCGCACCCCACAGCGCGCTTACTTTGCATGATATTATGTGAAAATTGTGACGCCTCAGTGTATTTTTGATTTACCTCGCAAACTATGCGTCTTTCATGAAAATGAATTACACAATGACGAAATGTATGTTATGTGCTTCGTAAGTAGATCCCAATCACCTGTTGAACAAAGGTATTCACAAACAGAAAAAGAGCAAGTGCTTCTTCATGATAACTTTACAACGCGAAGTCCCACCTTAAAGGTATTTTGGAGTTAAAAGGAATAAATTTAGGTGGTATGCGTTTTGAAATTCCTACTTTCGCAATTTCTCAATTCCAAAATAAGGGACACCCTAACGCACACACTATATTGTTGAATCATTGATACATTATAACAAACAAATCAAATCAAAGCACCAAAGATGCCATTTCCCAACTGACAATCGGACATGTGAATATGTGTTATAATAGCATTGCTAATATGCAAAAGCTAAATGGAAAAAAATAAATTTGAACTGCGAGTATAAAATTACTGAATAAAAAAAAATCCATAAAATTTACTAAATAAAATAAATAAATAGTTTCCACAAAACTGGAAATAACTTCATCAAAAATGTATGTATATGGCAGAAAACCCCTCCATGAAATTAGTTCAACACATTTTACACTTGCGTTACCATTTCCATTAATTTTTCCATCACATTCTTCATTTCCAAACGATGTTCCACTTCTTCTGCCAATTTGATCTTCAAGTGATTTATACTTTTTTGAAAGAATTCTGCTTGCCGTTCTAATTGTTCTTCTAAATTATTCACCTATTAATTCAAAAAAAAATTATAAATAGCGACACTAAAGAAACGTAGAGCTTACAAGAGAATGGTCAACTCAGAAATGTCCATCACAAATCTCTGCAGAAACTATTGCATATCATGTAGTTTTCAGACGCCAATATACCTATATGCATTATATGCTCGTTACCCACACGCAACCTTGAAGTCGAATATCTAGAAATGAATTTCTGAAGTTGAAAATTTTGTTTTGTGAACAGTACTGTTGATGTAAACAAGAAATGAGAATACTCAGTGGTTTGATGTAATGCTAAAAAGGTGCGCGAAATGATTTGAGCATTACGAGGGGATACCTTTATTTTTGACAACAGTAAATAAGCTTAGTCAGTTTCCATCAGTATGAATTCAATTTTTCAGCACTGCAGTCTGAATTGCATGATTTTTGCCGAGGTGTAGAATTAAAACCATCAACTTGATGAAACTTTTGATTGAAAATCGAAAGTTTTCAGTTTTCTTTTTTTGCATAAGTTCTATAAGACCAATGTAAAATTAGGCTATCCAGAAAAAGATTTTATGTGAAGTGAATAATGCATGAATATTTGCAAAACTTTCAAGTTTGATTTTCTAGAAGCCTCATATAAAATTGTGCGTAGCCGTTTCGATGTATTTATCATTATTAACTTTAAAAAAATAATTCAAAAATAATTCCACATTTCGGCCATGTTTGGTAGTCATTGAAAAGGCGAATAACTTATTCATTTTTGTTTAAATCTGAAAATTCTTACCCACGCTTGTAAAAAAACTTCTTGAAAAATATATATTTCAATTTTGAAGCATTTTCATGCATTATTTACTTCACACTAAAGCTTTTCCTGGACAGCAAAATTTTATATTTATCTGAAGAAAGTTGAACAGGATTTGGCTAGGTAAAAAAGTATTCGGAATATGCCCTTGAAATGTAATTAGAATTTTTAAATAAAATTGGAGGAAAAAAGATTTTCAACATTCCTTAGTGAGATATTTTTCAGCTTAAAAGTATGCATATCTCCACAAAAAAAATTGAAAAAAGTAGAAAGGTAACACAGGTGAAATACGATGTTAGCGTCATACATATATTTTAAATGATCCGCCATTTTGGAATCTATTCGGCTGGAAGCAAGGAATGGCAAAAGGATTGAATTTACAGAGAATCGGATTCTCAAAGAATTCAATTACTTTATTCGTGGAATCGCAATACATGTAGCAGATTCACAAATTTCAAAGTTCCCCCCCCCCCATTTCTGATCACCACCCAACATCTAAATTATTTTCCTCAAAAGTTAAAAATAATAAAATTACTACAATATCACGTTTTTTAACGTCGGCAACACGTTGTATGTAAACCTCTGGAATACTAAATGATAGGCAACCATTTATGCAGTTTGGTGATGAGGACTCTTCCAACCATTCTCTTGTTAGTATTAGAAACATTCAATCACAATGAACTCTTATCTATTCTACAGTCTACAGTACATTATTGATTTGCTCAACCAGTACTTTTTCATTCAAAGCATTCCAATCGTCAGTTGATGCGATAACAAATTTTCCAGTTTCATGAGCTCGAGGGGTTGAGCCTTGGTTACTTTTTATGAGACTATTGTGATCATTGGTGATAGGAATAAGATTTGTTTTCTGATATGTTGAAGCAACATTTTGATCAAATGAATCATCATTATACATGGAAACTGGATGTTGAAAACGGAAGGTAACATTGGATCCAGTACTGGTGAAACCATTTTTCAGATTTGCTGCAAAACATGAAAAAAGTTATAGTTTGTAGCTTAAGGAGACGTTAGGTAGGTATGTGCCTACTTATCCATGCCATTGCGAACCAACCAAACCGATGTGCAAACAGTTTGTTAGGCCTGTGGTAGAATAGGTAGGAGGTGCAGTGTTGGCAAAATATTACGTAGCTTTTGCTGTATGTAATGTAGTTTTTTTTAAATGAGTAGCGTTTAGTTGTTTAGTTTTAAGATGCACCATTGACTTTGGTCTCCCAAGGAAATTCGAATGGACGTAAATGCAACATAGTTGCTGACTTGTCGAGTTGATGGACACAATTTCTGCTACTATCACTCTCACTAATATTGCTCAAGCCCAGAGCACTTGTCCCAAATTACAAGCATGGAGATAGGGAACCACCCTGATACCTTTTGCCCAATGGTACTTTGATTTGGTGTCAAAATAGAGAATGGTTCACCGCATATGCATGTACCCGCTTCCATACAAAAAGAAGTATTTCAACTACTACACAACTTGTCACACCCAGGCCCAAACACTACACTCACACTAGTAAAAAAATGATATATTTGGCCAGGAATAAATCACAATGTACGTATGTAGTCAAAATCATGCGACTTGTGCCAAAAGAATAAAATTGGTAGACACACTCACCCACCATATAAACCATTACCATTTTCAAATAAACTTGAACATGTTCACATTGATATGGTAGAATCTCCTCCACCAGAGAGAAACGGGAACAAGTATCTATTAATAATGATCAATCAACAGATACTCACACTGGGCCGAGTATATCCTAATTCCAAATCAAGAAGCTGAAACTGTTGCAAAAAATTCTTTATAGAATGGGTCTAAAGATATGAAGTGCCTCGAAAAATAACCACAGATAGAGGTACACAATTCACATCCTCTCTTCATACCGAATTAATCGTATTATTAGGCGTAGATCATATTACAAAAAGTTATCGCCAAAGTTCTAATGGAATTTTAGAAAGGACTCATCACTGCCTTAAATAAGCCTTACACCTTCATAAATCTACTTGGATGGAAGCATCACCCATCGTGTTACTTGGTTTACATGCTGGTTGCAGGCAAGATTTCCCCTTTTCACCCACTGAAACTGTTTTTGGTCAGCTACCCTGATTACCAGGAGAATTTTTTGTATCGTAAGAAAATGAGTCAGCCTTACCTTTACCTACATATACAGAAAAATTAAAAGGTTGGTTGGAAACATTTCACCCTTGCCCTACAGATCATAAAACCATAATTTTCTAATGTCTATGTTAACATTGTAATGGATATGTACCAGACCCACTTACTGTTCCTCAGGAATAAAATTATCGGTTTGCACTATGCATATCATTTCGCTCAAGTTATTAGCATTGCATCATTTGCATCAAACTCCCACGAATTCCCATTTCTCGTTTGTGTAAACAGTGTTGGTAAAGAAAAGTACTGGAAATCAACTCAAAACGTTGACCTAGTACAAAACTACCTTTGTCTCACTGACCCCCACTTTTTTATATTTGACGAAAATTTCTCGACATGCCTTTAATCCTAATATGTATCTATTAGTATAAGATCGATGGTTTACACCCAAATATCAACTACAATAGCCAATACATAGATTTTCAACTGATTTATGTATTATATGTCTGAGAAAGTAGGTACTCAATTACTTTTTACATACCTTGAGGGGTTAAAATTTTTTTGGCTTGATTTAATTTCAGTTCTTGAACACAAGGAATAGATTTCGTTTTATTGGGAACGATATTGGTAGCATCATTCATGGATGGAACGCCTTTTAAAAATTTTGTAATTTCGTTGTTCATTGAAGCAATATCATCTACCTACACAAGAAATATCAAATAAAAATTCACGTAAATCACAAATGCTCGTTAACAAAAGTTGATTCAGCTCATTGTTAATATTATTATCATTACAAGAAGGTCTTGTTATTAAAAAAGTTTGCAAAAATTGTCATATGGATAAAGATTGTGATTTTTATGGATATTAAATTTGATTGCCATTTTGACATTCCATGTGGACTTGGGATAAGCCCGAATATGGGAAGAAAAGGACCAAGAACGAACTACGAAGAATATGTACAAGTTTTGAAAAACAAAAGTAGAACAGAGGACATAGATTTTCCATTCTTTCAGTACTACTAATATGTTCTGAGGAATACTCAATTATAGATCAAAAAGGTACAAAATTTTAATAGAAAGCAATGCTTCTGTCATAATCTATTGACTTAATGTTTGTCTAAAATTAAATTTTTGAAGCCTTTTTTCGAAAGCTCGAAAGTTTTTCGTGTTGCATTGCCTGAGAACATGAGCTACATGCTGGTATGATCTCTGGATCAATTACAATACATTCTAATCAATACTTTTAACGGTGAAGATCGCGATCACTGACATCTTTATATTAATTGTTACGTTTGACGATTTAAAATCCAGAGTTAACTACACACATAGCTGTTCTTCTTCTGCACTACCATTTAACGTAGCATAGAAAAAGAAATTGCAACAAAAATGAAATTATATCTCGCAAATCATTTGATAACTTTTTGATAAGATTAAATATGAATATGAAAGATAGAATCATACGTCTTTGAAATTAATTCCAGAAGGAGGTCTTCTTTTCGGAGCTTTAATTCTAGAAGCTGTTGGATGAGTCAACAATTCTGATCGCTGAATGGAATTTAAATCAACCTCCTGGTCGCTGTTTGACTGGAACACAGAGCTCTTAAGCAAAAAAAAAAAAAAAAGATAAAAATGAAATGACCTTACAGAAGATAACTTAAAATGGAGCAAAATTTTTTTGTCGTACCACAGGTTCATGTTTGATCGCGCATTTAAAATCATTAATTTTATGAATATTACTACTCATGGCACTATCAGTTTCGCATTCATCGGGCGCAAATTCAATTTTTAATGCAGTATTCAGTTCTTCACTCATTGAAATAGAATCGCTCGATGTAACGCCAAGTTTTTCAGGATTGAAAGTGCCTAAAAATTGAAAAAAACGTTACGTTTATATAAACATAAAAATCTTTTTTGGTTGTTTAATGTAGTCGCAAATGATAAAGCATGAGCGTCTATGCGATTTTTCCGACGCCACACTCGAGGATCCACCGCCTTTCTATGAAACACCATTTCTCTTCTCTTATATGGCTAGTATCAAAAACTTTCTCAAATAAAATTTGTAGCTTAAAATATCAAGAGTATGTATCTTGGTTCAGGCGCAAAATTTCGATCAGACCGCAGGGTTACTCCTGTTCGATATCAATATTTACTGATATACGACTCTACTTAATAGAACCCAGAATCGAAGTTGTTGAGAATTACAAAGAGAATTTATTTACTCAAAATTCAGCAAATTTCAACCCCTATCCATGTTGTAAACATCCTCTGATCACCTATAATAGTAATCAGGGAGCCAGCATAGATGAAGTTTACACTCCCCTCCCACCAGTCCTCCTGGACAACGAAAAGGCGTCTAGAGGAACATTTCTAGCAGTTATCCGCAAAAAAAAAACTGACCCTACTTACAAAATGGCAGTCATTTTGATTGACACGGCCCCGAAATCAATATTTTCCCTTATAACTCCAAAGCAATACGTCCTACGAAAAGATTCATAATGACAAAAATGTTCTACATAAAATTTAGAATTTAAATTAGTTTTTAAAAATTTTTCGTAACTTGAAAATGTAAAATTACTAGAATCTAAATTTTGTTCTGAAAATCTTAGGTCGTTTTCAATAATTTTCAACTTCAACCAAAACTGCTAAAACCTAAATTATTCTAAAAACGAAACTGCATTCGTTATTGTTTTTTGATTACTGTGGAATAATAAAATTTATCATACACCTGAAGTAACGTTTTCCAAATATCTGATATCGATATCAGTGGTATCAATATTCTTCACTTCCGATATTTTTGGTATCGATATCTCCCATTTCGATATTTTTGATACCAAATATCAATATTTTGATCGAATATTGCCATCCCTATCCTCGGGGTTGTAATGGAGCTTCATGTTGACCCCTCAACTACTAGCTTTCAATGTTGCCACTTCACGCACGTATATAACGCAAACACAACTCCTCCAATCGATTTAACTATTCAATCAATAGATTTTTGAAAGTGAATGCGTTGATAAAATATAAATATTATTTGTATTATGTAAATGACTGTAAACTATTTTTAAATTTATAACAATAAATTGATTATTTGAAATTTGATTTTTTAAGTGTGTTAAAAATTGAAATAAAAGTTATATCAATCGGATTTCAATTTTTAACACAATGGCTTCATAAACGTTTTGAACAATTGACGTTTAATGCGAAATCATTTATAAATCAAATTTCAAACAAACAATTTATTGATATGAATTAAAAAAAAAGTTTACAATCATTAATGTAATATTAATAATATTAATAAATACGTCAATTTCATTTTATCAACACATTTACTTTAAAAAAAACCTTATTCTGATTTCAACACAATCTCGTATCTAGCTTCAAAAGAATCCTGAAAATTGATTGGCTCTAAACAAATACTGGTCTCTCATTGTCTATGTGTTGAAAAAAGAAAAGTGTCTTTCCGACAGACTAATTGCAATATGGTTTTCACCTTAAGAGCGAGCAAAACCCTAAAAACATTGTATTCTCTACACATATGTACATACCGGATGAATCATGTTTGGATTCTCTCGGACTAGTTTTGATCGACAGCGCTGTTTCGGGTAATAACGTTGATGATGGATCAATGCATGTAGGAAGAGTTTTTTCTGTTGGCAATTTCATCAATCCAGTCAATTGAGACTGTTTTTTAGAAACTACTGGGTTTTTTGCAACATTAGAGGTGTTCTCTGCAAAAAGAAATTGAGATTCAGTGATTGAAAATTCGTCATTTCCATGAACAGAAATACCTGGTTGCAGAGTTTTTCTCAATGGAGCTACATTATAACTGGACAGTTTAGGTACAGCATCGCTCATCTTGTTCCTTGTTTCAGCACTTGACGGTTTGTCTAATTTTAAAGACTGAAAATAAAAAAATAATAATTTTCAAAAAAAGCAAAAAATACATAAGTTGGGCATTAATATACATACATCTTCATTGATGGCAATCACTTTAACGAAATTATCTGGAAATACTCCTATTTTACCGTTCAATTGTCCTTTCCACCATCCTTTGTCTGGTAAATCAGTTGAAAGTAACCATATCACATCATTTTCTTTGAGCGTAAGTTCATCCTCATGTTTAGCTTCATAAGGGAACAATGCAACACAGATTTCCTTCACTAAAATGCATAAAAGAAATCATGAATTGATGAAGTACTAGGATGGATCTCATTTTGTAAATTTTAGAGAATCGACACCGGTGAGTGCTCAATGCGTGCCAAATGGCCTCAAACTGACGCGGTATAAATAAATTTTTGACCCTGAAGTTCAAACTGACTCCCCCCGAAAGCTCAAAGTTGGAAAAAATATCCAAAATCTTTGAAAATTAGAGGAAACAATTTTCGAAAATGTTTATTTAAAATGAGGTTAATATTGCAATTTTCATGTGAAATAATCCAAAACGATGAATTTCTACGTTTATCTCATTTTTAAGGATAAATAAGTTGTTATTTTTTACATTTTTTGAAATATTTCAAAATATTCATTCGAAAAAAATATTCTCACACATCTAAATCATTTCACGCATTTTTTCGATTCCTTCAGTTCTTCCAGTGTTTATAAACTACCTACATATCACGAGAAATTCGTTTTCGAGTGATGTATTGTTTTTCAAAAAAAAAAATCAATAGATGTGAAGAGACTATTCCAACTGAAATTTTCACTTATTATTTTTAAATATCTATTTCAAAATTGGTAAAAAGTAATAGTTTCCTAGGAGGATTTTTTTTCACATTCCCCTTGCTTACACTATACATCCAGGACTCACAAGTTTCTCAGAATTTTAGCACAAAGAAATAAGTCCAATTTTTGAATATTTGAATTCAAATTCTGAGAGGGCTATAAATGCTTGAATTTTTGTGCTTACAGCAGAAAAATGTTTACTCCGACGCTGGCAATGCGCGAACATTTTTCCTGATTTTCAACTTTGAGCTTTCACTGTGAAAGACGAATTTAAATTTGAAGGGATAAAATTTTTTCCTCATTAGTTTGAGGCAGTGTAATAATTATTAAGCACTAGTGATTGTTGATTTCTTTAAAATTTGCAAAAAAAATCCAATTTAGCAGAAACCATTAAATTGAAGCGATTCATAATCTAACCATGCGTTGGTTTAGGTGGCAATGTGGGTCCATTATTAACCGCATTTTTTGATACTTTTTCGTTGACTTCTGCTTTACTAACATCTGCAAAAAGGTAGATTGTTAAAGGTTTACTAGTACAAATAAGATGTCATTAACTTAAAAATATACCTGGGCCGTACTGAAATGAGTTTTTCTCAGTTACTAATTCAGCGTCTGTGATTTCAGAGACAAAATTGGATGGAAAAACGCCAATCTAAATAACGGAATATAAAGTTTGGTAATCAAATGTAAAGCCTGTAATTTATTGATGAGAATATTGTAACTACCGTCCTTCCCAATTTTCCTTCCCACCAACCTTCTTCGATTTCTGATATTACTTCTACGATGTCATTGACATGTAATTCTAATTCGTCGACGTTGGCTGGAATGTAGTTATACTGAACACGAAACTTTTTACCAAGTACTTGAAAACAAAACAAAGAGTATTTCTAAAGAGAGTGCTCCAGTGGCTATAGGGTACCCTAATTGGACAAGGGACAAAAATGAATAGAACTTTATTTGAAAATATGTGGACTGGAACAATTTTGATTAATTTTACTAAATTAAAGTGACGAATAGTAGGATAGAAACAATTTTCAGATTTTTACCGCGTTTTGATTACATTTTACTCTATTTACAATTTTTGTACAATAGCTAAATTTCTTTGTTTACACTCGGGAAAAACAATATTTTTCCTCTAAAAATCAACCAATCGAGCTGAAATTTGAAACAGTGATACAGATGAACTTTTGAAGAAAACTGTACATCACTTTTTTCAAAATTTTGATTTCTAACATTTCATTTGATGTTGAACTAAAGCCCATTTTACCACTTATTTGACGACAAATGGTCTTCATTTTTGAGGTCAAAAATAATTTTTAGAAACTAAAATTTTGAAAGAAGAAATGCACAATGTTGAAAATTTTATCCTCTATCATTGTTTCAAAATTATGCTTGATCGACCAATTTTCTAAGGAGAAACATTATTTTTTATCAGTGTAAACAAAAAAATCCAAATATTTCACAACAGCTGTAATAAAGTGTTATCGAAACGCAGTTCAAATCTGAAAATGGTTTATTAATCAAAATTTTATTCTATTACGCTTATTTTTCGGATAAAATGCAATCAATTTTTGTGTCTTGTTGTCCAATTAGGCTACTTCTATAAATCCTAGAGCACCTTCTCAGGACATCAGATTTAGTGTATAAATATTCATAATTGAATAATACATATACTTACATGGAGTTTCGTGCGAAGTAGAATTAGGATTATGTGAGATAAGCTATGAAAAGATAATAACAGACACTTATAAAATCTTTCGAGTACCATAAACTATAAAGTTCTACAATACTTTGTTACTGATGAGTTACCTTGACGTGATTATCAGGAAAAAATCCTCGTTTACCATCGTTACGTCTTGTTCCTTCCCACCATCCGCCTTTCATAACATTGATTTTCGTAATGATGTCTCCCTTGCACAGAGATAATTCATTCAAATCCTGAGCAGTATAGTCGAACACCACAATAGCGTCCACTACGGAGTAAAATTATTGTTTAACATAGAATATCGACAAATATTATACTTAACAACGTTTACTACTTTCATCACTTTATTCAATGATTCAAAGGAAAAACAAAAAGTGATACACCAATAAATTGTAATCAATTGCACTTACTTGTTTAATTTAGTAATACACATAGCAGCATGAGAGATATTCTTTTTGAAAAAGATGAACGGATGCAAAATACTTTTCCCACTATATCATGGATGTGTACAAATGAGTCACTCCTTACAACTATCATAACAAGTCCGTCGGATTCTTGAGAATGACCACAGTAAACTCAACCTACCCTACTGAGGTAGTTCGCGTTGGACCGCGGACTACCTTTTGATAACGTGTTCCAAACTGGTAATTACGACGGTTGTTCGGAGCTGCGTGCACAATGTAGGCGACCAACGTTCGCGCCATACAACATTATTTTTCAGTTTTTATTTTTTTTTTAGTAATCACAAGACGTTATAATTACTACGAATTATTTCTTTTACTTGAGGGATTAATTAATTAATTGATTGATTATTTTATAATTCTATAATATGAATATTTTTCATCAGCGTGATTGATGAAAATATTTTATTTATTCATTATTCGTGAATTTTCAAAATTCAAAATTAAATTAAATTAAATTAAAATCAAATCATCAAAACATTGAAAATATTAAAATATAAGATATTTCAATAGCATCAACGCCATCAAGATCCAAACCTTCTACACGTGCATGCATACATGTTACTAACTGTTGCGAAACAAAATTTTGAAAAAAAAAACAAATATGTACCTAGATAGACTGCAAAAAAATGACTTTTTATAATATATACAAATACTAAGAATAGGTCGGAGGTGTGAGATGAGATCATATCAATGAATGATGAAAATATTTGTGAGAAAAAAATCCAACTTAATATACTTGGGCCAATATTATAATTATTGGAACAATGAGGATGACTCCACACATATTTAAACAAAAAAACAACTATTGCGAGTCAATTTCGAATTTCTAGTGTTAAGATCTTTATTCAGCCAGAATGGTATATCAATATTTTTATTTTCAGAACATTAAATTGAATTTTAAATTTTGAAAATTCGCGAATAATGAATGAATATAATATTTTTATCAATCACACTGATGAAAAATATTCATATTATAGAATTATAAAATAACCAATCAATTAATTAATCCCTCAAATAAAAGAAATAATTCGTAGTAATTATAACGTCTTGTGTTTACTAATAAAAAATAAAAACTAAAAAATAATGTTGTATGGCGCGAACGTTGGTCGCCTAAATTGTGCACGCAGCTCCGAACAACCGTCGTAATTACCAGTTTGGAACACGTTATCAAAGGTAGTCCGCGGTCCAACGCGAACTACCTCAGTAGGGTAGGTTGACTTTACTGTTGTGCATTCTCGAGAATCCGACGGACTTTACTCTATAGTGTCAACCATGGTAGCAACATCAAATTACTTGTTTGTGAGAATTGTGATCATGATCATATCAACGAATTGGAGCACTATTCTGATAAAGGTACTATTAAAGTGTGATTAATGATTATATTGATTTATTATAGGAATTATTATTAAGATTTTTTCATTTTTTGCGTAATTACAGGAAACAGTGTAACGGCATCAGGATGGCGCGCCCCCTTACATCCAGCCAACAAAAGTTGGCTGAGAAATTAACCATCATTAATGATCGTGGGATTGGTATGCTTACAAGGATTTATAACATCAAAAAAGTAATTATGTTGAAATTGATTCTTTATGTTACGCTCCAATTTGTTTGTATTTTGTGTTTAGTACTTTATAACGTTTATAAAGTCATGTGCTATTTTGTGGATGTATGCATAGACCAACTTACTTGTAAATTGTTATTTCCAGGCTTGTGGAGATGCTAAATCGAAACCTGCGTTCTTATCGGATAAGAGTTTGGAATCTAGTATAAAATATATAATTCGAAAGTTCCCATCTATTGATTTAAAATCGGTTAGGATTCGACTATTTTTGATCGCCTGCGGAGAAATATTTCCTCACTGATTATCATTTTTGTTTCAGCTTCAACCTGTTGTTCCCATTAAAAATGACATCATCAAGTCGTTGTCACTGTATTACTATACCTTCGTGGATTTACTTGATTTCAGAGATAATGTTTGCGAGTTGTTGACAACTATGGATGCTTGTCAATTGCATCTTGATGCTGCAAGTTTCTTAGCTCATTAATTATATGTATGCTGAATGTTATATATTTTTTTGTTTAATTAATGTCTTTTTTTTCAAACAGACCGTTAATTTTGAGTTGACTAAAGCATATTTGGATTTAGTTTCTACATATGTTACTTTGATGATACTATTATCTAGAGTAGAAGATCGAAAAGCGGTTCTTGGATTATTTAATGCTGCTTATGAATTAATTCATCATCAAAGGTAAGTCTTATAATTGAACCATTTTGAAAATGAACTCATTTTAATTGTCTTTTAATTTTCCTCAGTGACACCAGTTTCCCTAGATTGGGTATTATGATAACTGATTTTGATCCTCCGTTGAGAAAACTTGCTGATGAGTTTGTTCCCCATTCGAAACTTCTATTATCAGCGGTTATGTCTTTATGGCCAGTTTATATCAACAGAACTCTATCTGTGGATAAATGGAGGTGAACTACTGCTATCAATGCGAACTAATTTGGTAGTATCCAAACTTTTATTTCGTTGAATTTACAGATCTGACCAAAAATTGAGCTTCATTAGCAATCCAAATCACTTGTTGAAGCCAATTCAAATTGAATACACATCGTGTGAATATTTGAGTATTGACGTAATGGAGAAGTGGATCATATGTAATACTTGAATCAATATTTTATTGAAAATTGTTGGTGTCATGTTATCCATGTAAAATTGTGTTATTTGTTAATAGTTTCCTTCATGCTTTGTCATCAAGCTTTGGTTCAAGAACAAGCTAATAAATTGTGGTTAGCAGCGTTGGAGTCAAATTGGGTGATACCATTATTTAGAGATGAAGTGTTGTACGTGCATGGCCATATACAACAGTTTTTTGATGGTATCAAGGGATATGGTAAACGAGTTTCTGAAGTTAAAGATTGCTACAATCAAGCTGTTCAAAAGGCGTCAGTATTTGCTAAATTTTATTTTCATGGGGTATTCTCAAATATTAATGCTCAGATTTTTTTGTAGATCTTATAAACACAGGGAACGTAGGAAATATTTGAAGTCAACTCTAAAAGAGTTGGGGTTAATATTTACGGACCAGCCAGGTCTACTTGGACCTAAAGTATGTCTTGTGATTTGTTGAACCGAAGCGGGCTAATCCAATTTTGATTATAAATGTATGCTGTATTTTAGGCTTTGTTGATTTTCATCGGTTTATGTTACGCTAGAGATGAAGTACATTGGTTGCTGCGTCATAGTTCTAATCCTCCACTTCAAAAAACCAAAGGAAAGTCTACCGAAGACTTGGTTGATCGGCAGTTACCGGAATTACTTTTTCATATGGAAGAATTGAGAAGTAATATTGAATTTGCGTTTTATCGCTGATCGAACGTAGAAAATTAAAAATTAAAAAAATAATGCATATTATAGTGTTGGTCAGAAAATATAGTCAAATTATCCAACGGTATTATGTTCAATATTTGCATGATTTCGATGCTATTTCGTTGAACCAAAGATTGCACTCATTAGGCGTATGTCCAGAAGATGAGTCTTTAATACTGTCGTCGTTAGCTAACGATATCTCCAATTTATCTGTGAAACAAAGTACGTAATTGTATTAGCTGCAATTGTATCAATACTCTTCATTATTTATTTCAATTTGTTCTGTTCAACAGTTGAAAGCGGAGAAACATTCGACTTCAGAGCATCACGTCTAGACTGGTTTCGTCTTCAAGCATACACGAGTTTGAGTAAATCGCAGTTATTTTTGTTTGATAATAGAGATATTGCATATCTCTTGGATAATATCTTTTTTCATATCAAAATGATCGATTACCTTGATGAAATGCTGGTTGAAGTTTCCGATTTATCGATATTTTGGTATAATTTCTCAAATTGTAATACTTCGTATCATTGATTACTATCCAATGAAAAATTCTTTTCTTGACACAGCTTTTACAGTAAATTGTTTGAAGAACAGTTTCATATGTGCTTAGAATTTCCGGCTCAAAATAGATATATCATCGCTTTTCCTTTAATTTGCAGTCACTTTCAAATATGTACTCATGAATTATGTCCTGAAGAAGTAAGCCAAGCTTTGAAATGATGTTTAAAATATAAGTGAATTTATTTGAAATGAAACTGATTTTAATTTCAGAGACATCATATTAGAGAAAGAAGTCTATCCGTAGTTAATATGTTTTTAGACGAAATGGCTAAGGAAGCCAAAAACATAATCACCACAATTTGCGACGAACAATGTACAATGAGTGATAGAGTAAGTTACTTGAAAACTTGTCCCGTGTAACCTAATAAACAAAAATAATACGAAATGATCTTTGACTGTTTGAATGACGAATATCTTATTATTCGAATAATTTAATGTGAAACTATTCGAATATTCGACCCCACCCTACAAAAACAACTCTCAGTGCTGCTGTAATGAAATAAAAATTTATTTCAAGTATATTACGAGTGAAATTAAAAACAAAGACTTAATTTTCGATTGAAATGTTGTCATAATGTAAGAATGTTGATCTCGCAACATTTTCGCTTGTTAATCAATTTCGTTTTTCCGTGAATAAATTGCCAAATTGTGAAAAAAATAGGTTCTTGAAAGACATTTGAAAACCCGAATATTTCGTAATCAAGATAAATTCGACATTCGAATATTTTTTACGTCGAATATTCGAATATTGACACATTTGAATATTATTCGCCCAGCACCACTTTATACGCCGCGTTTGTTTTAGTTACTACCAAAACATTGTGCACTTCTTATATCACAAGTGATTACTCGGAAACGAAAAGATAAGAATAAGAAGAATGGTTTTGAGATAGAGAAACCTGGCATCGAAACGTATAGAAAAACACGAGAAAATTTAACCACGTTAGTATTACTCATCACATGATATATGTGTAAAATGAAAATTTATTCCGGAATTGAGGTAGAATTATATTTCTTTCCTTGTTTTTTTTTTACAGAATGGATAAATTACACATGGCTCTAACCGAGTTATGCTACGCATTAAACTACTGTTCCACTATTTCTGTGTGGGAGTATACGTTTGCTCCACGGGAATACCTACATCAACATCTGGAAAATAGATTTGCCAGAGCTCTCGTTGGAATGGTTATGTATAATCCAGATACAAGTGAAATCGCCAAACCCTCGGAATTATTTGTTAGTGTCCAAGCTTATATGAATGTTTTACAAGCCGTTGAAAATCATGGTAAATTTGTTACATTGTGCAATTATTCAATATTTCAATAATGCTGTTAAATACGATTTATTTCAACAGTACATATTGATATTACTCGAGTTTTCAATAATGTTCTTCTGCAACAAACCCAACAAGCCGATTCACACGGTGAAAAGACTATAGCTGCATTATATACTCAATGGCAAGTACATCAACTATATTTTGATCGGCTTAATTATTACACGTGTAAATGAGCTTTTTTCAACGTTAAAAATTGTTCTCTTAGGTACTCTGAAGTTTTACTAAGAAGAATTAGTGCAGGTAATATATGCTTTTCGATGAATCAAAGATCATTCATTAGTTTGACCGCCGAAAGTGCTATACCATTTAACGCGGAGGAATTTTCTGATATGAATGAATTGAGGGCATTAGCTGATCTAATTGGTCCTTACGGTATGAAATTGATTAATGAAACGTTAATGTGGCACATCTCCAGCCAAGTTCAAGAATTGAAAGTAATTCGTGAAGTTGTTTACTCTAATAAAATTATTTATTAAGGTGTAAGATTAATTCTATTTTTCTTTTCCTAATCAGAAACTGGTTTCTGGGAATAAAGATGTTTTATTAACTTTGAGGACAAATTTTGATAAACCGGATACTATGAGAGAACAGTTCAAAAAACTTCAAAGTAAATTTTCTCATACATGCTTCCAAAATTTTTTTTACAGGGTATCCTAATTTTTTTTGTGAAGATGGTTTAACGTTGACTGTAATTTTAATATGATTTTTGTAGGTGTGGACAATGTTCTGCAGAGAATGACTATCATTGGAGTGATTCTAAGTTTCCGTCAAATCCTCCACGATGCGTTAGTTGTTGTACTTGAAGAAAGAATACCATTTTTATTAAGTTCTATTCTAGATTTTCGTCATAATACAAACGGCGTTGACTCACTAGTAAATTTACTCATAAATAATCATCATATTTAATGTCTTTAATTTTAAACACGCATTTTTTCCTGCCTAGGTGATCAGTGAAATGGCTTCAGCGGCAGGTCTACATTGTAAAGTTGATCCAACATTAGTGAATGCATTGCGTAATGTTAAAAGTGGTATGTTGAATTAATTTTTTTTTAATTCTATTAATACTAAGTGTCATTGATTTGTCGCGATGAAAATTTTATAGAAGTAGATGAAGACGAACATTTATTGGCTTGTTTGTTGATGGTATTTGTGGCTGTATCGGTGCCTAAATTAGCCTGCAATGATAATTCGTTCTTTAGAGCTTCGTTAGAAGGCCATTCGAATAACATACACTGCTTGGCGTATGCCATTAATCATATTTTTGGTGCCCTGTTTACCATTTGCAATCAAGGTGATATTGAAGATCGCATGAAAGAATTATTGGCTGTAAGTTGTTTTACATTATTGGAGAAATCTGTTTATTAAAAATTAATAGGAATGCTCATTTGCTACTTTAGTTGGCGTCTTCAAGTTTATTGAGACTGGGACAAGAAACAGATAAAGAAATTATCAAAAATCGCGAATCAGTGTATCTTTTGTTAGATCAGGTTTGTAATTGGTTTAAAATTAGCTCTGGATTTTCAAAATATTTGATTAATTCTCTTTTTTTTAATAGATCGTTCAAGAATCACCTTTTCTTACTATGGATCTTCTTGAATCATGTTTTCCATACGCATTGATTAGAAATGCGTATCACGCTGTTTACAAATTGGAACACGGGCAGTTGTAATATTGAAATTTTTTTTGTTTTCTAATTTTTTTTTAATAATTAAATAATTTCTAAAATAAATTAAGTTAGTTTTGAGTTTTAAAACATTTTTTTTAATGTACCTATACTTAAGTAAAATTATTCGAGAAAAAGTCTGCTAAGCATTTACATGTTGCTTTTTGAGTTTTGTGAAGAAATAATTTTTTAAACGTTTTTCTCGCTCTTCCCCATCTAGTCATCTTCATATTCAAGCGCCGACTTTTATTGATAATGGTGAATAATTTTAAAAGTTCCATGCATTGAAACTTTGTCTATGATTTTCTGATGGTCAGAAACTGGCTAGGATGTCTTAAGAGGTATGAGATAAGGTCGGTTTAAATATGTGAGCCCAATTGATTTTTTCATACCGATGCGGTAGTCATTTTGTTCTTATCAAATTATGTTGTAATGTTAGAATACTCTTTGTGCTGACACATGAAAACTTTGATGTAATTTTTCATTGTCAATCATTTTATTTCATTTTAATAGCATTTTTATGGTTTATTGCATAGTATATATACATACTTTATTCCAAAGTAAACATAGATAAATGCGTAAGTTATTTATTACATTCGTAGACGTGTTTGTTGGTATTTATTTTATGAAAGTACATAAATAAGTTTTTTCTTACAGTAAACTTTATACATGATTGAGTGTAACCCTCAAAATAAATATTTTATCAAATTTTTTCTTCTCGGTTCAGTTTATTTTGTGTACTATTGTATGCATTTATTCAACATGTGCAAATGGAAATAGATAAGTACAGCAATTTACACAAATCTAATTTGTACTTACGACTAGATCTACAAGTGGGTCGATGGAGTACGAAGTGAATATTAGGGGTGGGTAGTACATTGCGAATATAATTATATAAATGAATACGAGCATATTATAATATCCGGCAGAGTGCAGGTTTGGGTAGCTATCTGTGATAAGAAATCTGCAATAATATAATTATTACAACTGATAAGAGGCTAAAAAGTAAATGAAAGGCTGAAAATTAGAAAGTAAAACATGAAATTTTGATTATAAAAATTAACAGATGTATTTCCTTACAAAAAGAGAATAAGAGTAACAGTTGGTTATACTTTCAGTTATTATTTTTTTCATTTTTTAATCATTTCATACAATAAACTGTAGCTCTAAAATATCACTGGGTTTTGACAATGACATTTTTGAAAATTTGTAATGTAATACCTCACTAATTATTACTTATGAAAAAAAATATTTTGAATTTTTTAATGAATTTTCAATGCAAATAATAGTCAGAAGAATATCGTTATCAGTGAACTCATGTTGAGCTAAAATTCGGTGTGAAATTTTGGCTAATTCAAAACATTTCACATCATTTTACATGTTTCTGATTGACGCCGATTACTTCTCCATTTCTTTCCAGTAAAAGTGTTTTATCACCTCCTCTCTGAAGAAACTAGTCAATCATCATACGGTGGACAATGGTGGTCAATTGAAAAATTACTAACTAAATTTCATCAAAAACTGGTAATTTTAATTTTGTGAAGAAGGGGTAAAGATAAATTGAACGGTCTTTCCATATGTAGTAAAGAATTCTACGCTTCGGTAACACGAAATTCCAAAACAATAAATGGATCAGTACCCATCCGAGCGGAGTGAGGAGAAATTATCAAAGAAATGAAAATTATAATATTGAAAAATGTACATTTTCAGGGAGTTTGTTTGAAAGAAATTTTATAACTTTTAAAGACTACCTTGATCAATGGCATAACAACTGTCGATTTCAGAAAGGAAGGATTTACTGAAGGAAAAAATTTGTAGCCCCAGTGAAGTGAGGACGAAAATTTTGCAAAATTTTGAGAATTAAGGGTCGGAAAATGAATCTAAATGCTAAATTTTACCGTTATCTCGCGTGTAAAAAAAATAAAGATTAACGAATGTAACGATCCGAAAGCATACGACGTATACGTAGATTTTTTGTCATTTTTTGAGACTTTTGAGATTCCTCTTAAGTGATAATCGAAACATAACCTTTTCGTCCTTGATTTTTTTTAAATGGTGCCAAAAAATGTTGTGCCTTCAATGGCAAAATATGTAAAACCTTTATTGGTTGAAATTGAAAAAACAGTAAAATCCCAGAATAGTTTAATGATGCCAAGGTATAATGATGACTTGACTACTGCCATACATTTGTGAAAAATTGCCCAGTCTTTGTCGCAAATGCTATATAGATGCATTAAAATTTGAATAAATAAGCGCAAGAAAATTTTATTTAATTTTTTTTGTTTTTACCAAAAATACATGCGTTAAACATTTTTTTAGATACCTGTGAAACTTGCTTTCTTACAAAGTTTTGTGAAGAAATTTAGTACTAATGTTGATCATAAAATTTTGAGAAATTAGTCAGAAATTTTGAAAAAATTAGCCAGTAAAATTGAAAAAATTAATGTTTGGTTTTGCTGATGTTACTTACACAGACCTTAATAGAATGCTGATTGATCATAAAAGGTATGTATAGATGAAAAGCAGTCTTTAAAAAACTGATAGGAGAAATATTAACTAGCCAGTAGCGAGCACCGTGTAGTAAATACTAATCATAATTAGAAATACGTGGTTACACATTACACGTGTGCAAGTGAGCGTACGCCGCGGTATATCAAAAAATAAATGTGATACATCGTAATACGTATGAGTCTAAGATGATATATGGTGATAGATGATTTTTACGAGTTATTCAGGGATGCTCGTCAGTCACAAATAAATGACCATTCAGCATAGGTATGAACATCGCTTACCAGATCAAAAATTATCTCTTCAGCCTAATGAAGTAATTTATCACAGTCTGCAATATGAACAGAACTGTAACCAATTCTATACCTCCTACTGTCTAATCACTACGCATATTAAGAAGTTACTACATTATCAGATGGTGTGCGACTTTACTAACTTTGTTAAATAAGCCCGTACGATAAATTTATATGCTTACCATGAAACATAATTACTTCACAAAGCCAACTTTATCGATCTTTCGGACAGCTATCGCAAAGAAAGTAATAAATCTATAAAAATACAATACCTCAACCCACTTCTAGGGAGTTACATTACACAGTATGACAATTACGAGTTTGCTAAATAAGGCTCTGCATGATTTTTATAACTCATTTTCGTAAGAAATAGTGAACAGGAGCTGGGAAAGTAAGTGTTTATTCAACTTAAACGCCTGAATGAGAAGTGTCAATATAAAAATGAATGATTAACCGGTTCCCACAGGTTATAAATTTTTATATCTCCAAATCAGCTAAGGGAATACAACTAACAATATGATTTCTTGTTGTACGCTTCTTCATCGACTGTATAACTGTAAGCACTTAACGTAATTTAACTAGGTACAAAAAATTTGTTACGCACATTACAGAGTGACAAGATTTGGGTGTAAGCTGGAAAACAACGCAGGTATTTCATTTCGTCTCATTATTATTTTATTGCACGTTGACGTTAGCAAATATACGCATTCGAAATAAATTATTGAAATGTGTCCAAAAACACATCAGAAAAAATTCTGGGTCAGTGATTGAGTTTAATTCCAATATTCAGAGTTATCGTTGTTATAATCAGCGAGTTCTATTTTATGCATACGCTTGTCGTTAATATGCATAGGTACTTAACTTATCTACACACGGGCAAACGTAAAGTTAAAGCTTTAGAGAAAGTTACTACTTATGCGATTTTAATGTTCGCATTGTGAAATATTACAAGCGTAAAATCCTCATCGAGTAATAACATTTCATTCGAAACAAGAAAAAAAAAAAAAAAAAAAAAAAAAAAAAAAAACACGTACACACTTTAAAGCCATGGACTTGCTAACGAAAAGTAATATAAAACATAAATGTTTTATTTATTAATTTTTTCTTCCAATCTAATGATTAAAAATTAGCGTACGATTAAAAAAAAGATGAAATATGCAGCAAGCTGAAAGGAAGTAAAAGATAACGCAATGTGCCCACGTTGTAGCGGATAATCATAAAAATAAGAACAAATAAGAAAGAAATTGTTTAATTATCAGGTTGGATGAAGGGTTCGCAGCATTGTAGTCGCATCTATAGTTAACCTGAGTTAAACGCGTATCTCCGCTATAATATATTACAATAATGAATAAATATTCTGTTGATGCGATGATGTTTTGAGAATAAAAAAGTTTAACAATAGGTTGCTTAATAAATACGTGAAAGTTGTTTCTGGTACAGAAAAAATTAAAGAGGTAAGCTGAATGGATGAAAAAATACGATTCTATTTTTTTCGAACGTTATCGATTAAATTCGTATCTGGAGAAGTAGCGCATATAAGTACCTACACGTGATACCTATACAATTGCAAATGAAACGCATCTTTTTAACAGTAGGCATCAGGCATATGAAAAGGTTTCTACAATATTTATGTAATGCTGAAAAAAAATGAATACTTTCTTATAGGTCAGCGTACAATAAAACGCATTAATAATTAGATAACATATTTAATATTCTTTAAAAAAAAAATAAATAAATAAAATATAAGTTTGGTATTTCATTTACACGGTGAATTCATGAATTTTTCTGCTGTCTTCTTGCTTCTTATCGTAGCTACTCAATTCATCATTTTTTTTTTGTATCCGTTAGTTCATTACACTAGGCAATCGATCTGTTTGGCCAGTCTGAAATCAATTGTACATAAAAGTTTTGTTGGCAAAGTTGATTTTATTTTTTGTAGAATTATTGGAAAAATAATTTGAAATTAGTTCTACCTATAGTTACTTAGATGCATACAAATTTAAATTTATCTACCCAAAAGCGATTTGGCTTTTTTAAATCCTCTTGTTTTCTGAGCTTTGCAACAGGAGGCAGGTGTACAGTAGGGTAGGGCTGTTAACCCAAATCATTAAGGTTCGGGTTCATGGTTACGGTTAATGGTTAATAATTTTTCAAAGCTTACGAGTTTATGGGGCTATAAAAAATCTCATTTTTAAATGGATCCAACTGTTTAATTATTCATATTAACATTGTTATCCGCATTACGCCCAATTTTTTTTTTATTTGTAACGTTTTAAAAATAAAAAAATAAAAAAAAATACAATATTCAAGTGCCAAAAAAATTCTACCTTGAAATCGGATATGCAACCTGCGAAACGCAAAGTCCCATTTTAAATTTGGAAATATTTCATTTAAGAAACATGATTGTTCTTATTTTTAGTTATTTTATTAATGATCATTATTTAAATAAATTTTTAAAAAACTCTAATAAATCAGCAATTCAGTACAATAATTAGAAATTACATACTCTATAATTACATTTTTCCAATTTTAATTCAAATTAAACTTGAATTAAAAGTCAAAAGCAAAACCCTGTTCTATCAGCTAGCTTGTTTTGTTGTTTTGGGATCCTAAATGATAAAAACGTGGGATTCGGGTTCTAGGTGGCGTTGCAACAAAACTACCCCTCTTACTTACCATATTAGAAGTATGTACATGTACCTTTCCTTGGGTCATCGGGAGTATTGCCTTTGGCTGTGATCGAACAGAGAGGGTAACAGGTTCACGAATAAACCCTTCTTTTATTTTTTTTACGGTGTCGTGTAGCAAAAAAAAAAAAAAAAAAAAAAAAAAAAAAAA
>FIZR01028391.1:0-63267 GCA_900060175.1 Ferrisia virgata | reverse complement strand
TTTTTTTTTTTTTTTTTTTTTTTTTTTTTTCCATACCGTGTACAATACTGGACCCTAAACGTGTATAGCTACTCTTGAAAATTATGTATAGCGAACTGGTACCCGGCCAAAATAATATCAAAATAGACGGGAAATTGCATCTTGAAAACGTTTACGTAGGCAGTTAACGTAGGTATCGATGAAACAATTCGACAAAGTTGAAAGTTTCCACCAGGTTATCGTATACTTGGGTACTTAGCTATAATATTGTATTATATTATTATGAACGAAAGATTCGATTATATTCGAGAATGTGGCGTTTTTATTTCGTATAACACGGTCCAAAGAAATGGGAACAAGGGTGAGAGATATAGGTTTTCAGAAAATCTCACGTAGCGATGATATTAGTGCTTTCGCTTTATTGTTATTTGACCTGAGATCATCATTTTTTTGCAGACGATTTCTCTGCTTTTACGAGCAACATAAATAATGACGGATTTGAAACGATATAAGGTTTCTACCTCGGAGTTTATAAAAGAACGACGGTACTACGACGTAGGTACTTGATCGTGCTGAAGGTGTAACCATAACTGTACAGTAACGAAATTGAAATGAAATTATTTCATTCGAAGTCAGTTGGGTTCTTTGTGGGACAATAGCGAAAACTGAAATGAATCTTCGACGTCGCAAATACTGATGAAGTTTTTTCAAAACTAGTCATTCTAATGTAGTTAGTATTTTACAAATGCTCTGATTATTTGATAAATTACTTCGGTACAACAAAAGCGAATAATTAGACTTGATTCGTAAATATTTTAACGTCGAGTTTAATTTTTTCAGAAATTTTTCAAGCGGGAATCAAATTGATGAATTAAGCTGACCTAAAAGCAGTACTGTGCGTAGAATTGATCCAAGGGAGGGGTTTTAGATTTTGGACTACCTTGGAGCTGAATTGAAATTTTCAATGTCTCCAAATACCAATTTCGTTGAAAAGTACGCATTCCCCAGCGAAGTGAAGGGTAACATTTTTGGTGAAATATTTTAAATCATTAGAAACCGCATTTTTTAGAAATATTCGGGTGATTTACATGATTTTTTCAACGGATTAGCAGCGAGGTGCGGTAAAGATGTATTTTTGAATTAAAATTGCAGCACACCATTAAACTACGTCATTACATATTGATAAATGATGCCCAAAGTTTCAGTCTTCTAAGTTGGTATTAAGTTATGGCACAAGGCACATAAAGTTAAGGATGTGATCCCGAACGTCAGACGACGTTTCCCACCGGTGGCACGTGGTGACGAATTACTGATGTACGCTCTACCTATCATAAGAGGAATAAAACCTTATTTATCTGTGGTTTTCGTTTACACATCTTATTCATCAAATGAGTAGTGGGGAAAAATTTTTGACGCTAAAAAAATGAATAAATACAGCGCCTACACCAGTGACTTATTCCCACGTGTCGCCGGTGGGGAATATCATTACGCACTCGGGAGTCATATCCTCAACTTTGGGCGCCTTGTCGCATGAATAGATATCAATTCAGAGGGCTGAACTTTTGGGGATCGTTTTCCAGCATTTAATGGTACATTTTAATGGTATGCTGTAATTTTGATTCAATAATTAATTTTTTTACTGTCACGCTACCAAATAGCCCACTTTTCTCAAAAAATTTAATTTTTTCTGGCGTTGGAGAGGGCTGTTCAACACTAGATTCTATTTTGCTCGCCTTGCAGACGAACCAGCTTGCTTGGAAAAAAGTATGAATTGGTGTCGTAAATAACATAATTAAACTCTTCATTTTTATCCTTGAGCCAACTCCACCATATCCAATCAAGGACCCTTCAAATCCAGTTTTTTGCATTTGTCCCATTAAACATTAACCGTAGCACAAGCATAGCCAAATGGTATTTTATTCTACTTCAAATTACCTGCGAAATGAGTTATTGAAGTTTTCTTCAATTTGAAGGGGTGGGGTGGAGGTGGTGCATTTGTATCCCTTCAAGATTTACCAAAACACATACTAAATGTACTGCACTTTCTTCCCAGTTGATATTGATATGAAAATTAAACATGATTTTATCTTTTTAAGCTTACTAGAAACAGCATCGAACCAACTCACTTCAAGTCCTGTAATAAATACTTCGTTTTAGCGGCCCTTAAAAAATTTTTCAATAATCTACCAGCTTTGAAAATTGGAATTGTAAATTGTGATTTCAAAGAAAGAAATTATTTAAAGAGAAAAATCAATTTTTTATCAAGTGAGGATGAAGCTGGTAACAGTATAAATTTTTTTCATGTGTAGAGAAATATCAGTTTTTTTATTGACTTAATATTTAATTCAAGACAGATTTGGTATGAAAATTTGAATAAAATTTCGAACTAATAAATTCCTTTTCGTGAAGTTTTTTCGAGACCGTTTAATTTTTCTAGTATTAAATTTTCTTTCATTTCGACGATGTTCAGACCTAGGATAATCTGTCATTAATTAATGTATCCTCGCGTTAAGCATACTTATCTTGCTTAATTACAATTTTAAATCGAGGAAATTTCCTTGAAAACTTTCAATGCTACAGGGTAATCTTACTTGCAGTTTTTCCTACTTTCTTGGAACAAACAAGGTGGAGAT
Source organism: Ferrisia virgata (assembly GCA_900060175.1). Taxonomy (NCBI): domain Eukaryota; kingdom Metazoa; phylum Arthropoda; class Insecta; order Hemiptera; family Pseudococcidae; genus Ferrisia; species Ferrisia virgata. The sequence continues at coordinate 60,655 of FIZR01028391.1, read as the reverse complement.
AGGCTCACCAGCCATGCTATCTTAAACTTTTGATTTTTTTACGTAAAATCATAATCTTTTATGCTATTTTCAATTAGGATAGTGATCATCTACAAGAATTTACCATTTTGATAAGTAATGCTTCTGTCCTTTATTGAACGATTTCAGATCTCCTTGAATTGACCATTTTTTCATCCGTATTCCCTTATTTTATCCGCTTAATTTTTTATTTTTATCTTTGATTTTACCTAAATATGTATTTACTCACTTGTACAGGGGAGGGGGTGTTGTTTTTGATCTCTTTTTGAAAGTTGAAGCGTAATACGGCACAATATTTGTGGAGCGCGGTCAAAAGAACGTGCAAAAAATATCAACCCCCTATTCCTGGTAGAAATTTCAATCCGGCACAAAGACGGTTCATAATTTAAAAAAAATTCAAAACAAAATTTTCGAAAAAAATTTTACGAGAAATAGTTTTAGCATGACTAGTTTTAACCGAAAAGATTATTTTCAAACGTGTCTAAATTTTTTCGATTTAAATTTTTTTTTTTTTTTTTGAGAATACACGAACCCAAATAGGGTATAACTGAATTTCAATTCAAGGTCATCCTTCACTTTAAAATATCAAACTTGACGCTAAACCAAGCCTACTGCCCAACTTCGACGGATTTTGATCTGTATTGAGCTGAGGGAATGCTTTTTCGTTTCGAGTAAAAAAATAAAATAGAATAGCTAGTACTCTTCGTACCCAAATCGTAAACATCGAAAGAATGCAAGTTTTGATATTTCAAATACGGTTCTGTAGATGGTGCGGATCTGTCAACAATTGATCATTGACGGTTCATGGTCAACAGTGAACTGTCAAAAGTTGACCAGCAATAGCGCACTATCAAGATTTGGACTGCCATTTCTTGACTGTCCTGATCAATCAACAGTTGATGGTCTCAATTGTGGACTGACAAGAGAAGACCGTCATTAGTGTACCATCAAGATTCGGACTGTCCACAGTGGACCATCAGCAGTTGTCAATTGATCATCAATATCCAGACTATTAACATCTTGAACTTCAAATCGAACGTTGTGAAAAAAATTCTCCATGTTATCGCTTCCCTGGCTGGTTCCAGCAGAAGTTCAAATTTCATCTGAAGTGACATAACTTCAAAAAAATTCGTGATTCATTTTTAACATTAGGAATTTTGAACATTGCTTAGTATTTTTAAAATAATATTCAATTTTTTTGTCGAACATAATCCAATTTTTGACGATGCAGATGTCTAGAGCACAGAATGGTTGACAATCCATGTCAAAGCTATCAACATCAAGCTCATCAAAATCTAACCAATCACGATTTTGACTGTCTAGGCTTTGATTGTTTAGATTTTGATGGTCTCTTATTGGCAGACTGTTGACGCTGATTAGTAAAATGCGCTATGAAACATCTTTTGATGTTAATAACAAAGAATAAATATCTGGTATGACCAAAAATGGTCTCAATGGTCTTCTAAGACCTCAAAACGAATTTCTTTGATACTCTCTTCATATCCTTCGTAAGTTGATAGTCCATAATAGCCTGGTTTTAATTACATAGAAATCAAGCTAATAATGGTTTTAATTAGATTTGGCAAAACATTTTTTTGAAAATTTCCAGTCTCAGATTGAAGTATCAGTTTATATGGAAGAAATAGGAGAGCTAAAAATATTAGCGCGGTCAAGGCGTATGCTGGAAGGCTATAGCCTCTCCCAAAAATTTTTCAAATGTTTATTTCAACGCGTAATAGAATTCGATACTTGGAGCTGAAAAATGCGCTAAAAATGTCCTTTCTGAACAGCTAGCTTTTGATATTTCTTCAACTTTTACCCGTCTCTTCGCTCAAGTTGTACACTATCTTTCACTTGCTTGATAAATTCCTTTTGGGCGATTATTTTACCTAGTATAGCGCTAGCACTTATTTTTCTTTCAAATTCCAGTCCTCTCCCAAATAAAACATCCTGAAAGCGCCTACAGCTAGAAACATCACCAAATTCATCTCGATATGTCTATTTGTGAAACAAACGATTCAACTTTGGATTTTATGACTTCGTCTAAATTTACAATATAGTTTATAAATTTCCAATTTAAATGTTCTACTCGATACTCTCAGTTTAAGATTCGATCAAAAGATTTATATGGTTGTAATCTTTCTTGCCAAACTCGTAAAAGTTACGTACTTACGTAGCAATTTCGTTCAAGTTCGACATCAAAGACACCACGAAGCTGGCAACCTAGACCGATCAGTATATTGGGAATTTTAACGAAATTTATTATATGACAAGTTCAGCCTTATCTATGATTGATAATGTATAGGTCAATAACGATGATAAAAGTCTAGATAGCGACTGAGGTACGCGTATACTATATTATAATACTCGATAATATTCTAGAGAGTAACTCGAATTAATCTATAAATAATAATTTAATCGTTTGGAAAACTTTATATAAGTATATGTCGTTGTCGTAGTCGCAGTCGTAGTCGTAGTAATATATCGAAATCGAAGTGAAGAAATATCTTTTGACTGCAAAGTTTCGCTAGGTTGAATGGTGACGGTGGCGACAAAACCAAGAAATACTATAAAGGCGAACTCGCATAGAATTAAAAATTAAAATTTATCGTCGACCGCGGATATGGTATCGCAATACGCGCGAAGACAAACCGTAATAAAAATTTTAGTTTCGTTCGAATGATAAAATTTTACTTTCAAGCCAAATACGTCCCGAAAGCGTTGTATTGGCGAACGAAAAATTAAAAACGTTCGCACTGTCGATAAATTATTATGGGTAGCGGTGTTGTGTTTTTTTATACGCGCATACATTTTAAATGTTATCGACTATTAGGCATAGATTTACAATGACTGTACCTAGCCATCTTCTTTCTTTCTTTGTTTCTTTACTCGAGATGAAACATGCAAAAAAAAAAAAAAAAGAAAGAAAATAGATATACTTACCGTTCGATGTCTTCCATAAAAAGGCACCCAGTATAAGTAAATTCAGCGGTAAAAAATACGCCATCAATTTGTATAGCATTTTTGCGGTCTTCTAAATTACACGTTTTTTATACATGATGAGCCGAATTGAAGCTTTGTAACATTTCATTTTCACTCATTTCTTCTCCGTTTGTATAATCTGTAACACGACGAACGCATCAGTTCAACCGTAATCGTACAAATTAAATTTTTCTACGAGATAATTCTTCAACTACAAAGAATTTCGTACCGAAAAAAAAAAATTCTCGGGTCGAAGTTTTTTGTCAAACGAGACGAAAAAGCGAAAAAAAAAAAAAGAGGAATGTACCAGTATCTAACAAAAATACAAAAAACTTGAATCATTAAAAAAAAAAAAGAAAAAGAAAAAAACTTCAAACTTTCCTGCGGGAAATAAAAAATTCATTATACCTTTTTGAAAAGTTGCCATTTTTCCCTTCTTTTTTATTACATACTTCTTTAATGACGATCGTCGAACGCATTTGATTTAAATAAATGAAAATTGCCAAAAAAAAGAAGTAGTCTTTACACCGCTCACAAGTGACTCCGGTATTGTTTTAAATCGACAAAAAAAATGTATAAAAAACAATCGAATTATAATTTGTTTAAATAATTTAACGAGTTTTCTGTAGTATTCGATGATAAAAACTTTGCTTTAAAAATAAATTGTATTTTGAGAAAATTCGCGACTTGAAATTTTTTTTTTTTTTCAACAATGACTCTTGAAATGAGAACCATTTTAATGGCACGTTACGATAAAGTTTTGAAAAATAGTCAAAAATAAACGTCGCTCGGTTTGCAAAGCGCGTATCATTTGTAGATTTAAATCGATCATTACGATGTAATCGTTTGAATTTTCCATTACCAAATGTACCTATGAATGGATAAATAGATGAAATTGTTCAAATGCTTTTAAAATAACGAGCCTTTTCCTATCATTATGTTGTTATCTTTAAAGGAGCAAAAACTTTGTATTTCGTTTATTAAGAAACGAGTTTAAAAATATTTTTCGAATTAGATTTTCGTCAAATAGTTTTGAAACTTATCTATAAAAGTAACACCCGGTTTTGTTTTTCAATTAAGCATCGATTAATTACGCGATATTACAATTATTTTTTTTGCGCCTCCCTTTGTTCGGTTTTTTGATCAACATTGAGAGTAAATTTTGATCCTTGTGTTGAAATGAAAATTTCATATTTCGATAACTATGCTTTTAGAAGGAAATTCATTGAGAGTGGAAAGTAGAAGGAAGTCATTAAGACGTTTTAATTTTGGGTGTTTCTTTGAACCGATCAGCGAAAAAGATGACGTAAAATGAACGTGTTAAAAATTCGAGGTGTCTAAATTGACTATTGACCTCTCCCTCCGCCCCATTTTCGCGGCTGTGAACTTGTGAAATCGGGCTAAAAGTTAAGACCCGCAAAAGGCACATCTAGATCTCCCACTAAATTTACATACTAAATTTCAACTTTCTTGTTCAATTTACAGCAAGTGGAAATGAAACATGCCCAAAAAACGATATTTCTGGGTTGTAAGAGAGCATAATAGGGCTGAAAAGTCGAAACTCCCAAAAAGCACATATATACTTCCTACTAAATGTACATACCAAATTTCAATTCCTTGGCTCAATTTACAGGGAAGATAGGAGAGGAACGGCCCATTTTCAAGATCAAACAGGGAGAACTACTCACATCTTCCTCCCCAATTGACCTAGGAGGCTGATTGTTGAGTATGTTACACAATTTTGGACTGTCTATCGATTGGCTCTGAAAGGAACAATTTCTGCGATTTTAGCCTCTTAGCAACCCCTCCTTCAAATTTAGGTACACTGATTTTTGATCCGAGAACGGCCGTAATGGTCTTCCAAGACCCTAAAACGTATTTTATTAATAACCCCGTTCGTCCATCTTACGTTGATAGACCGTAATAGCCTGGGTTTCATTGACAATATGAAATAGAAAATCAATTAAAAAAAAAAACTTTCAACTAAATAGTCCAAACTTGTGCGTCTATTATTGTTTCAATTACTAAAAGAACCACCCTCCCACCTTTCCGCATCGCTCTTTTCTATGTTGAAAGAAAAAGAACAACCCTTCTTGTATTAAGCATAAAAATTCATCTCTATCGAATATTTTTGGTGCAATTAGGCTGCGGTAGAATAAAATTGCAGTGTAATATCTTACTCGCCGTATTTTCTGCGTGAAATTCTCGAATCGCCTTTGGTTGTTGTAAGGTCGTTCTTTGATGCTGATAATGTGTAATTTGCGGTTAAACGTTGTGAATAATTCCGTCAGTAAATAGCATCTTAAAAGTGATTAATTGCTGTGGTCAGGCTATAAAATATGCAGTCTTATTTCACACAAATGATTACCCAACAGTGGCGTACAGATCACTTATTCTCAAATGAATCGTCAATTGTTCTAATTGTTTACAATTAGTTGCGGTGGTTAACCCCAATGCACACGAGCTGTACATTTTTTATCAAGAAATACTTGATTACTTTACATATTTTTCCTTTTCTTTTTCTCAATGTGGAATGTGAATCGTGGCGAAATAACTATTATAATTTTATGTACCTAGGAAAGTTTTTTTTTATGTTCATAAGAGTTTATTGAAATCTTTCATTCGGCTTCAAATCTTTGTTTTTCCACCTTAGAAATGCTGGGCAGTAGGAGTAGTTTTCGCTCTAGAAATTTTTTTTAGAGATCTTCATAATGCTGCGCGATAATTTTCAAAACCTGAAGACAAAGCTGATTCACTTATCGTGATCGGAGGTGCCTTTTGACGTTTAGAAGTTGAAGAGCTACTTTTTTCTGTCGGTTTCGATTTTTCAGCTACCTTCGCACCTCTTTGAATTCACAAAATGGCAGATTTTTTTGTTGAAGCATTGTTGTATTTATGGCGAATGGAGTATGCAAATTTATTCGGGTGATGATTACTCACTTCTTCATATTTACGGTGAATCGAGTATGCAATTTTACTGACGCCAATGTTTTATTCTCGATAAATGAAGAGATCCGCTGTTGGTGTGATGGTATTTATGATCATTGTATAATCAGCTTTCAACCAGTATGTGTATATATTTATATTTTGGGAGGGGGAGGGAGGAGAAGACGAAAGTGTCAAATATTGCATTTTCAAACCAATAATACTGTATGTCAAGAAACCTTCAGAAATAAAATGAATTACGAAAACCTGTCTTTACCATTGAAAAAAACGTGAAAAATTATATAGATTTCAAGAAGAAAAAAAGCATCGCAAAGCGGTACAGTAGTGGAGATAGAGATAGATATTTTAGTGAATAGGTAACCCCCTCCCCCCCGCCGCCAAAGGCAAATCTAAGACCTATTCTAAATCTGTATATCAAATTTCAACCCGCTAGATCCAGTTGGAAGAGGCTTATGCGAGAAAGAAACTCAATAAATAAGAAAAACCGGCCAGAAAAGTATACTTTTGGGGCTGAGAACGGGTGCATCTGTGCTACAAAATCACCCCCTCCCCACCGCTCCCCAAGGCACATCCGGGACCTATATTAAATCTATGTACCCAGTGTAAACTTCCTACCTCAATTTGGAGAGAAGTAATGCGAAGAGCAAACTCAAAACACATGAAAACCTGCCCAAAAACGATATTTTATGCTGTAAGGGGGCGCAGTATGTTTGAAAATTCTAAACCCACAAAAGACACATCCGTGCCCCTTACTCGGTTTACATACCAAATTTCACCTTTGTAGCTCACTTCGAAGGGGATATCAGGATGAAACAACCCTATTTCAAGGTTAGAGAAGAAAAATCCTGAGATTTTCCCTCCTAATTGACTTGGGAGATGAAATTTAAGATGATCAACTTTGAATTGTCTAAGACAATTGAGACAAAAAAGAGAAAAGCTCATAAAGGCAATAAAGACAGTCTAGATAATCGAGACAATCAAGAAAATCGATACAAAAAATAAAATAAAGATAAAGAAGATAATAAAGACAATTGAGATAATCCAGATAATCCGAGAAACTCAAGATAATAAGTACAATAATGACAGTCGCGACAATGTCGACAATGGAAACAATCAAGACTATAAAGAATGTGAAGACAAAAAAGGCTCTCCAGATTATCAAATGCCCTACTGATCTAATCCCATTTCCCAAATTTCACGGATTTTGGTTTGTATCAGGCTGAGTAAATAATTTTTAGTTTCGGGGGGGGGGGAATAAGTAGAAAAAAAAATTTTTTAAATTAATATCTAACATGGTCCAAAACGGTGTCAATGGTCTTCTACGATTCCAAAACGGATTTTCTTTACATCCCCTCTCCCTCCTCATCCGCCTTAGGTCGATAGACTGCAATAGCCTGGTTTTCATTGGTAATATTGTATAGAAAATTAGGCTAAAAAAATGCATTTCAATTGTCTTTTGGTAAAATTCGACTTTCAAGTAAACTCACGATCCTGATCTTTTTTAAAAACAGCAGCAACAAACCGGTTGAAAATTGAATCTTAAAATTCCAGATGTAATATTTACCTAGCTAGAATGCCACATTCTGACTTATTTTAAACGAAATTTACAGTAAAGGTCATTTTCACTCATTTCATACCGAAAAGTGAAGGCTCTTCCATTTCATGTACGAATATCGTTGCTTTGAATAAGGATTGTTTCCTGCGAAGGTTTTCCCCTTGGGTCCATGACTATCCAACTCGAATAATCTATCGTATCAGCTGCACTAATTTGAGTCGTCCGACGTGACGCGACGATTGCCTTGAAACGTTGTGGGCATTTACGTAGTTTTAGTGCAGAATAGAAAATAACGTGGTTATTGCGTTCGTCCAAAATAAGCCCGGTGTAATAATCATAGCTGGTGTAAAATGACAGCTCGCGTATGTAGGTGCGAAGAAATGTAACTTTAATGTAGACCGGGCTTTAGGTGAATGTTAATTAATGCGTTATTGTGACACCGGATGAATAATTGATGAATAATGTGGAAACGATATTGCTGATATCGTGCCTAAGTTGATTAAGCATCCTTCACCTATATTTTGACGTATATTTTACGCGACGACAGGGTAAAAATTAATCACGGTTGTAATTACGTATTGTTTTTCTTATAATATCTATCTGCCTTTTTACAGACAAAATTGCCTAGTTTTGCAGAATTTTGTATGCTTTATATGCATTTCAAAGGAAAAAATGGTGATAAAAATTTGGTTTTATAAGTTTACGTATTATTGGTATGGTATTTATAAAGATATTCCGGTTAAAAAAAAAATCGCCTCAACGTGAAGGTTATAAATTGACAACAACTTCCCTCGGTAACTTTTTCGACATATAATTGAGTTTTCTAATGGTGGGAGTTAGTTTGATGGTAAATTATCAACTTGTCATCGAAGGGATACGATGTGATTAAAGGGTTGGTGGTCACACAGTATATATACTATATACTATTACAGGACAAATCACCCTCTGAAATCTTTCTTTTCCTATGCCATTCGAACGAATTACCTACTAAAGGTTAAATGATAGGTTGTTAACATTCGCTAATCCATAGTCCCGTCGATTCATCGATGATGGTAGGAGTTATCGTCGAATATCGCGTGCCGTCTAATTTACTCCCAAAAATGCGAATTTTTTTTTTTTTTTTTCGTTTTATCGCGCCAACAATTTATAATAGCGGGTGTTCCGTCGCATCGTCATTTTTTTCTTTCCTGTTCAGCTCCGTAAAGTTACTTTGCGAAACGATTTTCTTTCGACGATGTATACTAAACTCGCAATTGCAGTCGGGTCGTTGTACAATGAGAAAAATTCTCCGTATTTAGAACACGATTCTATGCTACCGAAAGCTTAAGAGAATTCTTCGTTGTTCGGCGATGGTAAAATGCGGTTATTAAAATTGATAACTCGCTAAGTACCTACCTCTACTTGGTTGGTGTATAAATGAAAACTTTCTCTACTGAAAATCGTAAATTACTCGGGTAAAGTGGTAAATCGGCGTTTTATTCTTAACACGCGGTTATCTCTCTATTCGACGAGTAATTTTACAGTTACTTGGGTTCGTGCTGCCGGAAATACTTTTTAAAACGTTTCTCGATTGTTGCGTTACAGATGAGGTATTGTCTTATATAGCCGCGTAGCACAGTTTCAGCCATTTTGATTCGCCGATTGAATCGAAAATCGTATTGTTATACCGTGGCTTTTGCTGCAGAAGAGTGTAAGAAATGCTACGGCGCGATGAATGATGCGAGGTGACTTTGTATAGCGGGTCATGTGAAGTAAAACTTGAGAAATTTAGGTCGCGTGATGAATTGTAGAATAAATGGTACGAGGCGAAGAAATTCTTCCAATTTTGCTAAATTATCTAGATTTATGACGTACTTTGAGTTCATTTCCCATCGTATTAAATTTTTTTACTCCGCGGTTCCATTAAAGGAATACTATGGACTACCACAACGTTTCTCGTTTCCGTAGGTCCGGGAAAAAAAACAATTTTTTAAAAGCTCCCTCCTTTCTTTCCACTAGAAAGATGCATTCAAAGATGCTGGATAGTTCATTTTTGGGGTCAGAAGTTCGCTAACGTTTTCACGGATTCGTTGAAAGTTTGCAAATATGTATATGATTTTATAACTGTTGAAAATTCAAGTTTTCCATTTTACTAGAGGCAAAGTTGATTTCCAACCGGTGACGTATCGTCAACATTTTTTCCAGACTTCAAAATTCGCGATGTAATTAAAATTTTTGTACCTTTATGTATAAATAAAATTATTAGGGTAAATCTTCAAATAACAAAAACCTTATAACCGCTAGCTTTGGGGAAAAAAGTCGTGTAATGTGTATACATCTTCAATTGGAAATTTTACTCCCTATAATTTTACTTCGATGTTACATTTTTGCTAACGCTCACCGTTCTCTGGAATATTTGGAAAATGTGTTCGGAAATTTGGAAAATGATCGATTTGCACATTGTCAATAAATCTCTGGTGAAGTCATAGTGAACCTTTAGCTCAAAAATTATTTGCGCAGGGAAATTCAACCGTTGTATCAGAAATAAGTGTGTGTGTATAAAATAAAGCAAACATGGAAACAAATAATTGGATTAGAAAAACAAACAAGGCAGTTCAAAGCAAGCTTTGATCGAGATAACATTTAAAAAGGTTGTTGTTATTCTTATTGAAGTCTTTGACATTATATCTTTCTCAAACTTGTAGGATCTTAGTACGGGGCGGAGGGAGGGGGAGATTGAAAAAAATTTTTTTCTTCAACTCGTATAAACAATAAGCTACATTTGTAAAAAAAAATCAGCCTAATTTTTCTGAAATACACATTAGAAGTATGTGATTTAAAAAAATGTTTCTTCCCAATCAGTGGTAAAGGTAAAAAGCGCTTTTAAAGTGCAGGATTCAGACCATCAAAGGCCACATTTAGAACCTCCCTAAATCTACATCCTAGATTCATATATGTACAAGAAATTATTCAACTTTCTTGCATAACTTGGAAGGGTGTTATGCGAGGATCCCAGTCAAAAAATAAGAAAATCCACCCGAAAAAACCAATTTTTGGATTTTAAGGGGGCACAATGGGTCTGAAAAGTCGAAATTCCCATAAAACATATCTATCGCACCTACTGAAACTACGTGCCGAATTCCAACTACCTAGCTCAATTGGGGGGGGGGGATTAGATAGGAACGTTCCTTTTTCAAGATCAAAAAAGGGAAAATCCTCTTATCTCCCCTTCTAATTTTATTAGGAAGTTGATTTTTGGTTATGTTATCCAACTTTCGATTGTCTACCGATTGCCTCAAAAAGGAACATGAGCTCCTCGACACCCTTCCCCCAAATTTGGGCACAACGTAATTTTGACCCAATGTCAACCCCACTACAGAATATCAAATCCACAACCAATCAAGCCTATTTCCCAAATATGATCGATTTTAGTCGGTATCGAATTGAGAAAATGAGTTCTTATATGATTTCATAACGAATTTTGTTGATATCGTCACCCCTCCCCTGGTTCTCATTCACCATAGGTCGATGGATCGTAATAGCCTGGTTTTTCATTGGAAATATGGCATAGAAAATCAGGCTAAAAAAATTGATTTCCTTTTTGAATCTACAGCAGTTTTGTTAAATTTTCCAGGATGCTAAAATTCTGTGCATCGGGATTTAACTAGAAAGCCCTGCGTCATGTATCGTCAAATTTGGGCTGTAGGCTTAGATTGATAATGTACATAGGTGGGGCTGACCTTGCATTAAAATTCAGTTGTATCCAAATTTGGAGGAGGCGAGGGGGTGCTGAAGTTTTAAAATAACAAAAATTATTCATTTTTTAGCCATTCAATAATGAAACAAAAGTTGCATAACATATCCGATAATCAGTGTATTAAGTCAATTAGGAGGGGAGATGTGGGAGTTTTCTCCTTTTTGATATTTAAAAAAGTCAGTTCCACTTATATATCTACCGTCCAAATTAAGCTGGTAAGTCGAAATTTGGAATGTATATTCAGTTGGGATTTTGAATGTTCCTTTTGGGGATTTCAACTTTTTAGTTTCGCTGCACTCCCGCGCAGTCTCAAAAATGTAGTTTTTTGTTCAGTTTTTCTTATTTTTCAAATTTCTGGCTTGCATAACTCTCTTTCAAATTAATCTAGGAGGTTGAAATTTAGTATGTGGATTTAGTAGAAGCCCTTGATGTGCGGAAAAACTTAATTCTACAAGAACATTTTCGGTTATTTGCGATTTTCTGGCCCTCTTTTGTTGTAAGTCACTGTAAATTTTTTTTTTTTTCGTATATTTTGAACTGTTTTCAAAGTCTAATGATTATCAATCCATGTTCAAAATTTTCCAAAAGAATGGAGGAAAGCTGAAATTTGTAACAAGTTTATTCAACCCTAGGTATTTCACGACTATCACGCACTTTTTAAAAAATCTAAAAACCAACTCGCTGTAATGTCGTTTTTATGTTCCCTCCTCAGTCCTCACGTTCAACAACTTATCTAACAAGGAACCTAACCCACGTAAAATGTTACTCACCAAGTGAAAAAATATTTTACAGGTGTGTAGAGCGTTTCAAAATCACCCTCAGAGCCAAAATTTCAGCCCTCAAGCTTCATTTGTGAAGAGTTATCGGTGATGGAATATCGAAAAAACTGCAAATATCACTGCAAAATTAAAAATGCATGAAATAACTCGACTCCATACCGCATTCAGAAGGTAATTTTTTTACCATGTATATTACCCTCGATATGGGCCACCTACAGAAGGGATAGTCGCCTAAATCTGCGTGTATAATCTCGGGAGTGAATTTCTAGCTATGTAAAATGCAATTTAAAAAATATAAAAAGTGAAATAATATACTTCATAAATTTACCCCCGAAGTATTACACGCGAATCTGGACGACAACCTCTTCTCTAGTTGGTTCATATCGAGGGTAGTTCATGTTAAAAAAATTAGCTCCTAAATGCGGTACGAAGTCGAGTTATTGTGTAGTTTGTTGCAGTGTTATTTGTCAATTTTTCAATATTCCATCGCTCACCCTGCCCCCCCTCATAAATCTTAGTCAATGAAGTTTTGGCTGCAGGGGTAATTTTGAACACGCTACACATTGGTAAAAAAATGTTTTCCCATTTAGAGTGTAATACTTGGGGTAGCTTCCTTGTTACAAGTGAATATTTCAACCTTTTTCTTTCTGCCCAGATTCGAATATTGCAATCATTCGAAACGTCGCTAATTTCAGGAAATACTACAAACGCGAAATATTCATCATTCTTTCATCTCTTCTCATCAAACATGGAATTTTTCAAAGTGTGAGATATTATTTTACCAGAAAGCTACAAACATTGCGAAAGAAGTGAAAAAACGAGCACGCATTTCTGTATGTTGAGATAGATTCCACAAAAATATACCTGACACCTAACTTCTTGAACTATTTTTTGGAGAAAAAAAATGCCACATTCGGCGTATACACAACGTAGGTACCGCATACACTGTATCCGCCATTCAAGTAGCTGTATGAACACGATATGCTTATATCCTTACTTAATCAAATGACATTAATGATGATTCTTTTGATGATGCTACACACGACAGTTGACAATACTACGGTGTTATTCTTCATCAAAGAAACTTCTAGACGCCCTAAAACTTACGCGCTCATTGAATTTCATCCGCGTACAGGTATAGTCGCTGTGTAAGTTGGAGAGGTAACCTTAACCCTAAACGAATGTAGAATTCAAACAATTAAGCCGAAAAGGATATTTAAGGGTAAATATTTGAAAATTCACACATATCTCGTAACGCCTAAAACATCATCCTACGTTGAAATTCTTTCCATTCATATCAAAACTACTGTCGAGATGTTGAAGAGTTAGAATGATACTCGACTAATGTGTAACACGAGTTTCTTTAACGCTTGGAAACTTGAACGTTTTCCACGTTCTATTGTTTTGATATTGTATTTTAACCGACGATTTTTTTCTCTTATTTTTTTTTTATTTTATTTTTTTCAAAATAGGTAGTTTATTGTTTGGTACGCGTTGTCGTTGTGGGAGCAGTGCCAAAACTCTTCGACTCTTTTAGCATCTCTCTTCGGTGTAGTAAAATATCAACGAATTAAAATACCTACTCGTATTATATATTTGACAAGTTTTCAAGAGTAAATTAAATCTATACCTACCTACTTACCAACCTAACCTATATTAAAATCGACCTACGAATTAAGCAGGAAAATTATACGCGCAAGTACCTTCTATATATGTATATATATATATATATATATCTAAGTATTAAGTAGGTATCTTTATTCAGCGACGTTTACGATGTTTATCGAGTTGATGGGTAACGATTTTTAAATACGATAATTGATTGTTGATATGTGTTATATTCTTATCGTGCTTATACGTATAGATATAGTATACGTGTAAACCGTGCCGAGAATTATATGTAAACGTTTTAGACGCTTTTATCCGCTAAAATGGGATTTAATATTAGGTTTCAGATTAAAACGGAAGAATAAGGCAATAAAGATTTCATCAAACACATTAAAAGGTCGTATTGTAACATCCCTTTGATCCATACAAAATCCGTTGAATTGAAATGCCTTCAAAAACACGAAACCGGGGCTCTTTTAACCGAAATTTAGATTTAAAGGTTCTTGGAAGCGAGAGAACAACGCTATAGAGTTTCGATAATGCGTCTACGGGTGTACGGTGGTATACGCGATTAAAACACCATTGTAGCTACGTAGTAGGTACATAGTACTGTAGACGTTGGAGGTACCTAGTTTGTAGCTTACCGTGCGCTATGCTATTCGCAACTTGAACTACGACTTTTAATCTTAAGAGAAGATTTTCGTTTAATTAAAACGGATATTCTATATTTGATATAAGGTTTTCTGTCCACATTGCTGTTGTTACCAGAGCACCTTTTTTCTTCGCAATTTCGCAATCATTTCGATTCTGAGAATTTTCCACTTAGAACAGGCGATGAAAATTGCACCAGCAGATCTAGCGGAACTTGAAATTTGCCAAAGGTCTGGACGCTTTCGTGTATTTGGAAAATATTGTGGCTTTTGGCAATGGTATGAGGAATTGGTTAGTTCATATTTCTAGATTCTTGGTAAATAACAATGTTCTCCGTTCAAGAACTATATTGAGATACAAATTCTGATAAGCAGTAACATATTAGGGCCTTTTAACAGTGATATGATACATACGCATCGAATGCTGAAGTCTCTATGCTAAAGTATCCACGTCTATGTATCGGTGTTTTGTAAGTATTGCTGTTAAAAAACTTGGCTACACAAACCATCGATGTAAAAACCATTGGTGCTGAAGCATCGGCATTAAGACCCTGGTGCTTAAGCATGGGTGGTAGAACACCAGTGTTGAAACACTGATGTATAAAGTTCCAGTTTTGAAAACCACCTGTGTTACAACTATCTCTGTAAAAAAACACCGATGTTTCAGCATAGGTTGCTTTAGTGTCTGTGCTTTAGCACTCGTGCTTTAACACTAATTCTTTGGTATATGTGTTTTAACGCTGATCAGCAAGAGTATTTTTATACCGGTGGTTTTCACGCTAGTAATTCTCACATTGGTGCTTTTTATGCTGATGCTTTAACCCTGATGCTTTAGCTCCACTGCCTCAACACTAATGCTTTAGCATCAGTGCTTTAACATGGATGCTTTGCCGCCTGTGTTTTTAATCCTGTGGTTTTCACACTAATATTTTTCACATTGTTGCTTTTTATAACGATGCCTTTTATATCAATGTTTTTTACACCTGTGCTTCAACATGGGTGCTTTAACACCTATATCTTAGCCCGGTGATGCTTTAACACTAATGCTTTGGCACAAGTGTTTTTACACTGGTGTTCATATCAGTGTTTTTACCATTTGTACTTCTTACACTTATAATTTCCACACTAGTGCTTCAACAGTGATGCTTGAACAACAGTGCTTTAGCATCTATGCTTCGGCACTGGCGTTCTTGTACTAATGTTTTAATACCAATGCTTTAGCACTGGTTCTTTCACACTGATGTTGTAGCACCAATGGGTATACTGAGTTATTTGCATTCTTAGCATGATTTTTTATGTCATATTTTCAATGAAAACCAAGCTATCATGGTCTATCAACCTATGGCATCCTTTTGGAGTTCTAAAAGACCATTACGGCCATTTTTGAACATGTTAAATATTAACATCAAAGATGCTTAATAGCGCATTCTGGAAAAATCGTCAACAATTGACTGTCATCATTAGATGACATTAGTGGACTATCAAAAGTGTGACATCAGTGGACAGAGTTTTATGGCCTAGAATAACACCAGTAAATTTATTTTAAGAAGAATTAATTTTATAATTTTAAGTTGAAATGTTGAGGAAAATTAGAGATGTTTGAAATTGACTTGTCGAAACAGCGGACCTTCTTTTTAAATCGATTATATGATTTTGAGTAGAAATGTCGTCATCCGTTGACCCATCAACAGTTGACCTTGACCTGGATTTTTTTCATAATTTCAAGTTGAAATGTTGAAGAAAATTAAAGATGTGAGTTGACTCATGAACAGTTGACCTTAACTCTGGATTGACTTCGTGATTGTAAGTTGAAATATTAAGGAAAATTAAAGAAATTTGACCCATCATCAATTCACCTTGACCTCGGATTGATTTTATGACTTTGAGTTGAACTGTCATCATCAGTTATCCTGTCAACAGTTGAGTCTGACTCTGAATTGATTTTATGATTTCAAATCGAAACGTTGAGAAAAATTAGTTGGCATATCAAGCCTGAAAAGGAAGACTGATTGTTGTGCATACAGAGAAGCGAGGAGCTTGAAAAATTGTTCACAGCAAAAACTTTTTCACACTTTAGATAGAATGCAATTTGCAACTATAAAATGCAGCATATTCTGTGATTTTCAGGAGGAATTGATGTATATCTCAAAGTAATGATATGAAGACTCACTGATTTGAAGAGGAGGAGAGTTACACTAGTTTTGATTGGAGCATAAAGAAGCAAAAATGAGAAGCCAACGATTTCAGCACATTTTTATCTTCAGTTACATTTTCACGCCCTTTTGTGAAAACCGTTTCCCCAGCCCTCACAAAATGTTTTTTACAAATACGAAAGAAGTTGAAACACAAAGGAATGGCCCCAGTTTTGATTAAATCAGCAGTGATGGGGATGCAAGTAATCTCCCCTCTTTCCGAAATTTTTTTCTGATATATCCGGAAGGATAGTAGTACAAACAACGCGAGTTAAAGCACAAACAAATGACCCCCTCCCACCCTGTCCAATTAGCGGTGCTGAGGGCAACGAGGAAATGCACATATAGCTTCCGTTTTCAATCACAAAATGACATACCTCGTACGATGCATATGCTAGTCTAATTTTTGTTGAGAAACTTATAGGTCAATTGAAAATAAACGAAAAAGTTCTCTTACTGAAAAAATTACAATGCATTAAAATTTTCATGCCAACAACGAAATTATTTCAATACAGGTTCAAATAAAAAAGGGGGAAAAAATATCATCTTGAGAAATTGTTAGAATATTATTCAGTGTTTTTTATTTTGCAAATTTTCATTTTTTGTTCATAGATAGTGAACACTGAGCACCTATTATATTTATGTAAAATAAGTTGCCAGCTTCTTGATCCTTCCAGTTCATTGCGGTTCCGTCTATGGGGTACATGTGTTAGGTATAGGTATAGATGAATATAAACAAGAATTAATTCCAAAGCTAGAATCCATTAAGTTTCAAATAGAATGCGGACATCATTAAATTTAATTACTTTGGGAAAAAGAATTTCAACGAAAGCTAATTCCGAATAGATACCTGAAAATTTCGTTACAGAGCAAAAGCTTTGTCAATTCGTTGCAACTACACGTTCAATTTATTGTGGAATTTTACGCTAAACGAGGATCTCGCATCTTTAGGGAATTAACCTTCCATTTAATACATGTTTAATCTTCAATTTTGCTGTCAAAAGTACGTTTTTAGTGTTTTATTTTTCAGTTAGACTGCCATACTATGTATGAGTTCTTCGTCCTAAACCCTAAATATTAATTACCTGCTTAAAATACAACATGTATTTATTTGACCATATGCATCATACTACTATGAACCCTTCCATCTCTCTCATTGTATCTAATTTTTTTTTTGCATTCAAAAAAAGAAACGCTTGATTAAACTTTCGATATACCAACAAGGGTGGAATTCTCCTGTCGTTTCAGGATATAATTATCAACTTTTTTCTATGACATTTAATAATTATCGCTAAGTATGAATTAAATATTGAAAAATTATTAATTTTCGAATGTACTATGACGAAGGTGAAAGCCGAGGGATCAATTTTCGAGTATTCTGCCCACGTCCTTTGAGAATAACATTCTATAAAATCTGTTTGATAATTTGAATAACACTCGCAAATGTGATATGAATTATAAAATCATATCTGGTGTGCGAGATTTTGGAGAGAAAAAAAAGTACGATTATTTTTTACATTACTAATATTATCCTAAAATTTATACCCAACTGTGGCGAACGTTTAAGTAAATTTATTTAACTTGGTAAACTTTGTCAACTAATTTTATTACCCAGAATAAAGGGAAAGGTTTTCTTTTTTTTTATTGTTGCTTATCACGAGAAAGAGAAAAAGACCAACGCGCGACGGAGGAAAATGACGGTAGAATATTCTATTCAAATTGTTTTTCAACTTTCTTCATTGTTTTCAAAATGGGTTAAAAAGTATTATTTTTTATATATATTTTTTCATAGTACTGACAAATTTTGTTATGTTTAACAATCGTTCTTCCTTTAGTTTTCGTCCTTTTCGATTATTTTTTTCCTCCGTTTCCGTTTTCCTGGGACGGAATTAAGTTGATGAAAAAAATACAATGTATTTTTTACAATTTAAACTTACTTGCTTACTTGCTTACTTACATACTTACTTACTTATTTGGTTGCTTGTACTTGAGATATTTCGACCCAAAGTTTTATGAAACAACCTTGTACATAGTTTCAAACTAGGTACATGAGTGCCTATGCGTATAGGTGATTTTACAGGCTCGTATTCAGTACCTACTATATCGAGCTTTTTAATAAAGAATTTATATGTAGTTGATGAATAATACCTTGTAGAATTTCACTACAACTTTCGAATACTCTATGGCTTCATAACAAAAGGCGGAATTTGATCTTATTGTGTTATAAATATATGATTTCAAATAAAACCTAGCTCGTTTTAAAAATAGCGCGAAAAATTCGAACGTGGGTATGTGAGCAAGGTTACTTGTACTTACTCGTATAGTTCTTTTATTTTTCAACAATATACCTAACCTGTATTGTAGGTAGCTACCTAGCTGCTAGCTAGTACCTTATCTTAAGGTACGTATGCGTAGCTTACTTTAGAAGGAAGACTTGGTATATGTTTCGTGAATTTTTACGGTTGGTTATAAGAGGTCTAATATAAGATTTATTCAAAGGTCTATTCTTCGTTGCAGACTATACGCAGGTGAAAAATATTTCTTAATTTTAACCTTGACTCGAACAACTTACGTTGAAGTGGGAATTGGGAGTAATTTTGCCAAGTTGTGTAAATTTTAATGAAACATCTCATATAGTTTTTATCTTGTTTAATTTACCTGCATTGCTGCTGTTATAGTCTATATGTTTACGTAGCTGCTTATTTCTTTGAAGTAGTCCTTTATAATTTCATTATGTGTTAGGTTGGACCAAAATTTGTGTATTTTTTGTTTTAAATTTGAAAACGCAAAGTCACAACAGTTGCAGAACGATCTCGAAATATTGTGGTAAAGTTTTAATAGTTTATAGCCTATACACATAAAAGTGTATCTTTACAAACATTTTTTGGTAACCAAAAAAATATGCTGGCTATATGTAAGTACCATTGGAGCTAAGCCAAAAAAAGGGTGTTTTCGAAATTCTCACATTGCACAGTAGGGAGATGGGGCTACAAAAGTGCCGTCTTGGGACTTACCTCGGAACCACTCAAACTTAACGGGACTATGAAGAGGAACTCTTACGAATACCAAATATATAATTTTTTCCATTGGGATTCAGCATAATCACAAGTTATCGCAGTAAACACTGCCGTATTCAACCCCCCACCACAAAATTTGACTCTGTGATTACTTTTCAAAAGTAGGTATGTGACCTATCAAAATAGTGTAAAATTTTTCTGTGAATCTAAAAATGATATCATTTTTTGAATTCGGCTTCTCAGAGTGGAGTTCCCTCCTCTCCCCATGTATTTTAGAATGAGAATAGTAGGGGTACTATTGTCACTCGAGGTGAACTATCGTTGCAGTTCCCACCAAAGTAGTTTCTTATCAAGTTCAGTCCAGTTGTTGTTGTTTTTTGACCTTGTCCCACACATAACTCCCCTTCAAATTCACTTAGGAGATTGAAATTTAGTATTTAGATGTACTTGGGATCTCAGATGTATGTGCAAGGGGAGGTGGGTAGAGTTTTAAGCATATTCACACCAGTTGCCAGTTTTTCAGGGATCTTGAAAAAATTACATTTTTTACATTTTCCAAGTAGATTTGTTTAACATGAAAAATTGATTTTGTGGGAACAATTTTATTGAAATGAACACAGATCATCTTTTTCAGACCCTCAAAGTCTACTTGTATTTTTTTTTTAATCGTTTTTGAACCCCTGATATTCCTGTGTGTTTGGATTGCTTCAATAGTACTCCCTTCATACCACAAATAGAACAACTCAAGTTAGACATATGCCTAATGTTTTGCATATTCTAATTATTGCAGGGGCAAAGACACACTGATCGGAACTTTTTTCCTCCTAAAAATGTGAGGTCATGTTCAAAAATTTACAACTTTTTCATGCAAAAATGCGAAAGACGTTTGGTTTGAGTCAAAATGTAACGTATATGGTATAGTATTTCCAGTGGAAAAAATTGAAGGTAAAAGTTGAGCGGTTTGTAAAACACTTTAAATAATGTAAGAAAAAACGCTAAAACTTCGCAAAACATTTCAAATTTTCGTCTTTAACTTTTAAAAAAGCTCTTCTAAGTATCCAATTCGAAAATTTAAAATCTTTCTTGAAGAAATAAGGGACCCTCCACACTGAGCATGATTTTTATTTCCTTCAAATTGCTTGGAAATTTTGGGGAAAAAATAAAATTATGAAATTTTGTACTAATTTTTTGCAAAGAACACAATCTTATTGAAAAAGTTCTCCGGGTTTGTGTATATTTTCTAAATTAGTTCAATATCTCAGCAAAAATATATTTTTGGTAAAATTTATATTTCTATGAATTTTTTTTGTGTGAAAAAGCAAAAAAATTGTAGCATGAAATTTTGTCCAAAATTTTCAACCAGCTGAGGGAAAATATAATCGTGTCAATGTGCGGAGGGAGGTGAATACCTGATTACTTCAAGAAATTTTTTTTAATTGGACAGTTATTTGAGCTTTTACAAAAGCTAAGGAAAAAATTTTGAAATTTTATTGCAAATTTTTTTTCCATGTGTATTATTTAAGATATCTCACGAGCCATTCAACCTTCACTTTAAATTTTTTTACTACAAATATTACACTATATACATTACACTTTGGTGCAAATTGGGTGTCTCTAGCATTTTTGAATGAAAAGTTAGAAAATTTTGAAAATGACCTCACATTTTCAAGGAAAAAATTACTGATTTTGGGTCTTTGTTCCTGCATTGATCAAGATATGCAAAACATCATACGTACGTGTAATTTGAGTTGTGCTACTTGTGGTATAAAAAAAGTACTATCGAAGCGAAACACCCTATATGATATTTCTGTATATTGGGGTAGTTATGAAGTTTTTCAAAATTTATGTGTAATTTTTTGAAAATTTAAAAAAATGTTTAAACTATAGGGGAGTTTTGCAATTTGAAAAAATTTTTTTATCGGATCGTTTTGAAATAATTTTGAAACATTTGTACCCCTCACCTTGCTTCCTGTTAATAGATTCCAAAATATCAAGTTCTGTCAACCTTACCATGTATTTTTATAACAAGGAGATAATTTTGTATAATCGTAATACGTAAGTAATTTTCACAAAATGTGTTAATTAACTAAATTATTTTGATTGCAGAGCGAGAAATGAAATCGGAGAGTATTGCTCGCCTTCTGATAAAACTTTATTTGCGGTATATCTGGCGAGATTTCAAAAAGTATTTGAAAAACAATGACGAAAGATGATCATTTATTTGGTGATAAAGCTTTTAGCTTAGAGTAGTATGTTTGAAAAAGGATCACACTTTAGTGAAGAGAAACCTTTTACGAAAATAGGCTTTAAAAATAAACATTTTTAATACAAAGCGTTGTGTACACTCGGCCACTATTGAATTGCAGCGCACATTTCGGATCCATTATTTATGAAAAGCTAAATCAAGAAGTACATACAACATACGGAAAAGGCTATACGACGACGATGTGGTCGCATTTTAAGAGCTGGTGGTGAAAGTTTTCCTAAACAGTCAGTACTTACAAGCGTTGCTGTGGCAAGTGATTATGATTAATGAGAAGATAATGTATTTCGAGCAATATGGATGCGACTTGATGAAAAATTACACTCGGTAGACTAATTATTCGTAACATGCACACATATTCGTCTTAAAATCTCATTATTTCGAGCAATTTAATTAAACTAATTAGTCGTTAGTTTTAGTACTATGTGTGTGCGTGTATATAATTTTGAATGAACTACCGACTAGATCTCGGCGCGCAGTGTAGTTTTGAAAAGATTCCAGAGTTGATTTGAAGTTTTGAAATTGATTGTTTAAGATAGATACGTATACCCAAAGTATTCTCCGCCTGTGTACCTAACCTACCTATATCTAACCATGTACTTGCCTACTCTCGCAATCTCGTATACAGAGTGATTTGTAAAAGATTTTGTTCCTTCGATATTTCACGCAGTCAACTTACATAACTAACGTGCTACGTTTATAATTGTTGCAGATGGACGGAACTAAAGGAGCAATTAATCAACTAAAGATAACTTACCTATTCATCAATTTATTCGAACAAAATGTAGGCATTTTCAGGTAATTTTATATCAATTTTTTTTTTTTTTACTTTCTATAATGTAGTTATGCTTTAGCAACCGTTAGAATGTAATATTAGTTAATTATTCGTCGCTCAAAGGTGATATAATTATTTCCCAATTATTAATGATACATCCGTTGCATATGAAATTTCCAAATTTTCCACTATCCTTGACCCATATCGATACCAAAAAGACTAGTTTGGCAATAATGAAAATAATAAATTCTAAAAAAAAATTCTTTTCTTCCCAGTACAATCACATAGCCCGAGTTAATATCTTGAAAGCATCGTTTATTCGTTTCAAAAGGAAATTTAATTTGCTAAGTGACCAAATTATGATATCTAAAAGCGCAGAATCTGTCTCCTAAAAATCATTATTTTAATAAACGTTTAAAACTTAACTACTGGTTCAGGATTTCAAATGAATTTCACCGTAGGCTAAAAACGACCTTAATTTCGGTTTTCCTATTGTTTCCAAGGATATAAAAATTTTCTTTTCATCTCGACGAATTCGTTGCTTTAAAATGTGATTCGAAAAGGCGCATAACCGCAGAAAAATTAATTAAACAGTTTTTTTTTCGCGCGCGGCTTAATTGCAGCCGTGTTTATATTCAAAAAGAAATGTTAAATGTTCGACATGTGCATGCTCAAAGAAATGTTTACCAACGGTTTAGGTACAGTTTAGAGATAAACACGACGAGAGAAGTGTTTACTTTAATTAATTCACCCCTTTCTTATATCTTTATCAGAGTTGTCTTGAATACGTATCTGTTGTCTTTTTTTTTTTTTTTTTTGCAAGTTTTATGTATACGCTATGTACCGTGCAGTTTTCATTTTAAACGTTATAAGATTTGAATTCATCGACACCCTCGGTATACATTAACATTTTGACGGATTTATTTATACGCTGCAGGTTGGTATAGTTGTATTATTTTCTCTTCCACGAAATGCTTTTAGCCAGAAATATGATCAGAGGGAAGAATGCGAAAGTGAAAGAATAGAGTTTTCAATTTAAACATGAAAAAAATGTCAAAATTGTTTGAAAAGGATCCCTGAGAAAAAGCACGTGATGTTCGTTTTATAATCAATTTAGCCTATATATTAAGTATCGTATTTTATGGTATGAAATCGATTTTCGAAAAATCTCTTTCTCGTCTTCCTTTTGGTTTTAGCAACAGCATAAGTGAGTAAAGCTGAGTGCGGAATTCTGGTCTAGTTTATTTTTTGTGTAAAAAGCTTAGATGATGCTGCCATCGAATAACACGTATATAAGTATATGAGCTATAAGATTGACTACTTTCTCACTATTTCTTAGATTCTTTAAAGATCAGTTTGAGTTTTTACTATGCAACGATATATTATTAAAGGGTTACAGAAATCATTTTGTGGTGCAAGAAAAGAATTTAAACTGTATTATACACGTTTTGTGGACAGTTTATCGACTGATTTTAGTCAAAAAAAAAAAAGAAAAAAAAATGAAAATGTATTAAAATTATTTTATGTAGTGGGTAAAAATGGTTATTGATTTTTTCATGAGCTCGAAAAATCAATTGGATATCTAAGGCTATGTTTTTCACAGAAATGAATTTTTCAGAATTGATTGGAATTTTTGTAAAAAATTTCTGGAAAGAATACAAAAAACCCGTTGATTAAGCACTCTTGAAAAATCATCTGTGATGGATAAAATTGAAATATTGCGTGGCGTTTTTAAAAAAAAATTCTTTCATAATTTTTCAAAAAATTATGAGAAAATGCAGAAAGTAACATTTTTTGAAAACAAGCGAAAAGAGGATAATGCTAAAAACTTCCACTAATTATCATTTGATGTTTAAACATGGCTTATATTGTTTTTGATTTTTTTCTAATTTTTTTAAATTTTTAAACTTTGATTCAGTTTTGCAAGTTGAAAAAATTTAATCACAAAACCAAAATTTTTACTTCATCATTATGAAGTCATTTCGCAACAACTGTGACCCTGCTAGGAGATGCAAGATGATGCTCTAATTCCACACAGCAGCAAAGTCATGTTACGAATTCCAAACAACCGGATCGAGACGTATCTACACAGACAAATTCCACCTGAACAAGCCGGGTTCATGCCAGGAAGAGGCACAAGGGAACAGATCAGAAAAACCGACAAAAAAGACTACATTTTGAGGGCTGTGTGGGGCTGCAATAAGACTAAAAAGTTGAAACTCCCAAAATGCACATCTATAGCTCCTACTAAGTCTACATGCCAAATTTCGACTTTCTAACTCAATTTAAAGTAGAGATAGGGGAGGAATAGCCTTTTTTCGAGATCAAAAAGATAAAAGCCCTCATATCTCTCCTTCTAATCGACTTAGAGGGGTGGATTTTGGATATGTTATACAACTTCGGATTGTCTATCGATTGGTTTAAAAAGGAACAAGTTTTGCAATTTTACCCTCTCAGCACTCCCTCATCCAAATTTGGACATAACTGAAATTTGCCCTGCGATCAGTTGCACTCCAGAATATCAAATTCGCTGCCAACCTAAGCCTATTTTCCAAATTCGACCGATTTTACACGGTATCGAGCTCGAAAAATGATTTTCAGTTTCGTGGAAAAAAAATAAAAAAAATAAAAATATGTACTCGTTCATTAGTCTTTTAGGACCCCAAAACGGATTCTGTTGATATCACTCCTCATCTGTCATAGTAGGTCTATAGATCGTAATGCCCTGGTTTTCATTAACAATATGACAGAAAATCAGGCTAAAAATTTGTAACGTATACACACGATGGCTTAAATAAATACAAAGCAGATGTAAAGCGTATGTACTGATTGGATATTTCAATGTTTCACATTAAAGTGATTTTTTGAGTTTTTCAATTTTGGAACCGCTTCAGTAGTTTTTAACCAGTTATAAAAAATTTTCAAACCATTGAAGCTGCAAAAAATTTTTTGAATAAAAGTTGTAGGACATTGAACATTGATTGTTTTTTATCCTACAACTTTTTTTCTAGCTAATACTGGAGAAAAGGAATACGCTCAATAATTAAGAGGTTACTCAGTTTTCTCCAGATATATCACTCATGTACTATTAGATGGCAAAAATTCTTCAGATAAGAAATGATTCGTTTTTAAAAGCTTTACAATTTACATTCAAAATTTCTTTCACATTTTTAAGTTTTTAAATTTTGATCAATTTGAATTACCACTTTATGTAACGAGTTTCTAATGTATTCGATCAAAAAATGAGACCCGAAAAAAAATTTCTAGCGAATAAGGTACCACATAATTATAAAATGAGCAATTTTTTGTCCAATTTTTTTCTCATCTAGAAATGCTGTGATGATATCACCTTGTGAAAATTAAGCAGCCTCCCCTCCGCCATTTTCTCAAGGTAAAACTCATCTTAGGTGCTAGCTAGAGAAAACGTTGTGGAATAACAAGTAATTAGCGTTTGAATAGCTACAACTTTTAATTAGGAATTTTTTTTGTAATTTCAATTTGGGAACTTCTAATAACTAGTTTCATATACTACTTGACTGGTTTTAATGTTGGAAAACGCAGAAAAATCACTTTAACGTGTATCATCAAAATATTAAATCAAAACATGACTTTTCTCTTAAATATTTTTGAAAAAAAATACTTTTTGAATTTTTTTTTGGACACTCTATATATCCGCTACACATATTTTTCGCCTGTAAAACACACAGTACAATAGTTTGAACTATTTCGTCAACTTGAACCAGTAAAAAATAAAGTACCCTCATCACTTATTCTGAAAGAACGTTGATGTGGCCCATATGATTTTTGAATTTTTTTTTCTGTCCCCTATGAATATTTCTCAGTACCCACTGCTGCTTTTGATTTACAATATGTGAGAATATTATTTGTATGTGCTCTACAATATGATCTTTTATAGGAGATGAAATCAAGTTCTCTCTGCTTCGATATTTTTTTGTACGTTGCTCAACTTCCTAACTTCCTGCAGGTGGAGTAAAAAAATTCTTAATATTATCTACCTAAAATTCCGCTACAAGTTATGCATATGTTTAACATGTAAATCTTATTTCTAGTTCTAACTACTTATTCGTGAATAATTACACGTGTTCACGTGTATCTATTTGTTCGCTTTTGTATTGTGTGTGGTTGGCTCGTTATAGTTACGTATTATATCTATGTATGCTATTGCTATACGAACGCAGTCCTTTTTCATTATACAATGAAGTAAGAGAGAGATGGAAAAAGGATGAAATTGAGAGAGAGAAAGATGTGCATGTGTGTGTAGAGTTAAGCGTATAATCCGAACGTGTTCATAGGTAAATTTATCGAAGATCAAACAACAAAAGCGACAGCTTGCCACCCTCGATCGTATTAAATATTAAAACTCATTGGTAGTCGTATAGGTAGGTCTAGGTATAGTATACGGTACGCGAATGCTTCTCACTTTATGCAGCTTCCAGCCTTCCAATAGCTATGTATATTTTGTATACTAGCAACGTACCTCTACCTACTAGTACGTTCGCATAAAATGCTTGGTACCTTTAACTTCATCATTGGCATTTCGTTGAAATTCTAATTCGCGCTAATTAATTGCAGCAATTTGACGAGGTTTCGCGCCAAAATATAATTAAAAGCCATTTATTCGAATTTGCCCGAAAAGGAAGCTAAATATGTATGAAGTCATTTACATATATTCACTATAGAACTGACACCGGTGATTCTAAATTTCAACGTTATCTTAATTAATATCACATTGTTCTTTTTCACTCGAGGATTTATATCTACCCAGGTCGAACGAAACAAAAAAAAAAGAAATATACAAACGAGAGAATTTTTGTAAAATCTACTGCGCTTGCATAGTTTATGGTGATTAAAAAATTACTCGGAATTAGCACCGGATTATCGAATTCTTTCTATTTTTTTTACCCTTATTTTGCAACAATGTTTTGAAAGTTTAAATCCGTTTTACAGACGTTTTCGCTGTAAAGTTGTACTAATGAGTTTGCAAATGCTTCAATTAGGTATTTTCATTTTTTTTTTTTTTGTTTTTTTCTATTTGCTTGTCCGCAGTAAGTAAGTCTAGGTATATGCCTACTTGTAGGACACCCTACGAGTAATGCGGAGGAATGTCTTTAGTGTAGTGATCTTTAAGTAAGCTCTTTATTGATTAGAATGTATTTCGTATTAAAACGTAGATTTGGTACCTAGTAGGGTGGGTTACATTTTACTTTTTTTGGAAATCTGCAAACGATGAGGTCATAGTAGTTTCGAAATCACCACAAAAGGACGTGCTAAAAATTCATGCTCCCCTACTCAATTTTAAGCCAGATATTCGTCATATTGTCAATGAAAACCAGGCTATTACAGTCTATCGACCTACGGCTGATGAGAATGGATTCCAACAAAATATCTTTTTGGGTCTTAGAAGACCATTACAACCATTTTTGACGATGTCAGAGATTTTTTCATTTCATTTTATTACTTTTTTCCCGAAGACTAAAATCATTTACTCTGTATTACACAGACCAAAATCCCTCCCAATTCAGTCAATTGACTCAGTTTGGTGGCGAATTAGATATATATGAGTGGGGACGACCTTGAATCAAAATTCAATTATCTCCCAATTTAAAGGGAAGAGTGCTAAGGGGCCAAAAATGCAAAAATAGTTCTTTTTAAAGCCAATGAAAAGAGAATCCAAAGTTGTATAACATATTCAAAAATCAGCCTGCTAGGTCATTTAGGAGGGGGAATATGATGGTTTACCCCCGTTTTTGATCTTGAAAAAGGGATGTTCCTCCCCTATCTCCCCACCAGATTGTGCTGGGTAGTTGAATGGTATGTATACATAGTAGGGGCACTAGATGTGCTTTTTTGGATTGCACCTTCTCACAGCCCCAAGAAAGTGGTTTTTTAGTTGGGTTTTCTTATTTTTTGAATTTATTCCTCGCATAACTCCCATCCAAATTGAGCTGTAAAGTTGAAATTTTTGTATGTGCACTTGGTAGAGGCCCAAGATGTGCCTTTTTGGGTCTTGACTCTTCAGCCTCATTGCATCCTCTCACATCCCTGAGAACATTTTTTTTCGTAGGTTTTTCTTATTTCTTGAATTGAAAGTGTTTTTTTTGGCTTTGATTTTTTTTTGAGCATGTTGCACTCAATTTCTGAATCTCAAAAAAATATATGTGATAGATGACCACCTAACAAAGATAACAAAAAAATTTTCAACCATGAGTCCCTCCCCCCAAAGTTAATAATTTTTTTTTGAAAATTTCAACATGAAAAACCGAAAATTTTTAAAAATTTCTCATTCTTTGTACTCAGTAAAACGTATAATCTGTGAAAATTTTAGAAGTATTTACCTTCCCCTTCTAGAGATATCGTATATTGAAATTTCTACATGGGGGCGATAATTCCAGAAGAGGTGGGTGTAGGGGATCGAAAAATGTTTAGAGGTGTTTTTAGACCATAAGTAACATTTTGGCTCAAGTTCGATCGATTTTGGGCCGAGGGCAGTTTTTGACCCTTATTAGAAAAGGCTCTTTATTTAAAATACTTAAGGGACCTTAATTGAGTGACTTTGAAAAATAATCTGCGAAGGATAAAATTAAAATATTGCGGTTAGTCATGTAAAGTTGACGTCCTAAATCTATTTCATGGAAACTTTTTTCAAAAAGAAATTTTTTTCATGGTTTTTTTAAAAAAATCGTGAAAAAACGCGCAAATTGAACTTTTTTTAAAACTCCTGAAAAAAAGGGAAATGGCAAAAATTTTTCAACAATGATCATTTTGAGTTCAAATATGTATTATAATTCCATTTTTGGAAAAATTTTCGTGTGTGAACTTTAAGTGTGGTTTTCTAGTTGAAAAAATTGCGTTAGGGGGCTGAAAATTTCACCACATTGTTCTGAGGTTAATCCCCATTTATAAATTTACAAAAATAAAAAACAAACTTCGATCATCTCACTGGTTACGATCTATATTCGCATGCCATTTTTCGTCTTTTATTCGTCAATTTGGGGCAGTAACCGATGTAAAAAAGGAAAGAAAAAAAGGAGCCATTCGCCATCCGGTGACGATGTGACGTCGACATAGCGAATAAATTAAATTCCATTATTCGATTATTTTGCAAAAACTAGCTTCAGATACGTTTTCGTATTCGAACTAAGGTAGAAAATTAATAATAAAAAAACTGCCAGTCGCGAAGTTATAGGTAATTACTATCGATACTATTCGGAAGCCTTGAAATTCCCCGGAACGTATAACGGTGAAAAGTTTTTATTGTTAAGACGTGCGAATTCAATATAAATAAGAATGTTTTTGACTGTGAAACATTTTCAGAATGTTTAATTTATTTTCAGTTCATTAACTCGGATCAGCGGCGCGGTGTGGCATGGCATGGCATGGCATGGCATCGTTCGATGGCGTATACAAAGATTTCGTCTCTTTTTTCACTTTATTTTATTTCGTTCTTTACCAATATAGATAGGATTTTATTCGAGCGTCGAACTGCCGCTGCCGAACAGAAAAGTAAAAAAGAAAATAATCGTAAAGCACGAGAATGGCTCGTTTTTGGAATTTTTCAAAGTTACCACCCCTTTTACGGAAGTTGAAAAAGAATGTTCGAATTGATTCGTTTTGAAAATTTTCTTGACCAGTTTTTGTTTTCAATAAGAGAAAAAATGTTGCGAAATCGTAAAAATGTAATTTCGCAAAATATATCCACCAGTTCGGCCAACTTTTTTTCCCCTCTCGCTTCGGCTATTTTTATGTAACGAAATATTATCTTTGACATTTAAAGGCCTTCTTTAATAAACCATAGGCGATTTTAAGTGTTCTCGTTGGCGATACGGATACTTCCTTAAACTGGGTATTTTGTTTCTTTTATGAACTACGCCGGTGTGTATAGTTAGGTACGCTTTTGCGAGCTGGAATTTCATTATACGTACGAGAATTCCCTTTAAAGCGAATATTACAGCCGGATACCTAACCTACCTTATGTGTTGATGAAAGGGCGAACATCAAAAGTCCTAGGATTAGATACCGTGCGGTAGTTATTCTAGAGATGAAAAAGCTACGTATAGAGGTTGAAATTGACTCGATGTGTGAGCATATATCTATGTGTACTTCTTTCTTTACTTCCCACCACCACCACCACCACCCTCTCCCACATGTATACACTACTAGTGTCATTCCAGTGGTTCAAAAGTCAAAAAAGCTAATAAAATTTCTTCTGTTTATTGCTCTAGAATAGCAGTTTTCTGATTTTTAATTGCTTAGTTTTTGTTTTGATATTCCTCTATTATTTTCACCATGTTTTGTTTCTTTTAGAATTGTTGAAAAAGTGGCATTTTTCACCCTCTACCAATGAGTTAAAAAAATATGCAGGTTATGTAAATAGAGATTTTCTGTTTTTCAAGAAACAAAAGTTCGTAAAATACTGCACTATTTGAAATCGAATTTTTGTTGAAAAATTTTCCATGTAAATTCTGGTCGAATTGATTTGATAGTTTGCATTGCAATGTTGCCAATTTGCTAACTAATTTAACATTATTAGAAAAAAAAAATTTTTATTACAAAAGCTGGGTAATAATTTCAACTTTTATAATAAATGAAATTGGCAACATTGCTGTGAAAATTACCCCTTCTTTGCATTGAAAATTTTACTTCTTTCAAAATTTTACCCTTGTTTGGCCCGGGTTTCTATGCACATGCATATTCCTACCTCGTTTTCTTTCTACATAATGAAAAGATCTTGGTTGAACAAAATTTTAAACATTTATTCCAGTTTTCTATTCCAACATTTTAGGGGCCTAGCTCCTCCCCCCTCCTAGGCCGAACCACCAAACTGAGGGTACACATATATCATCTCACTTACCATAGATTACCCATAATTTTATATCAAGAATAAAGCATCACAATTCTAGAGTTAATAAAGTTGCATACTCGATTCGCCGTAAATACGAAAATATAGGTAATTATCACGTGAATAGAGTTGCATACTCAGTTTGCCGTAAATACACTTACATTATGGTATGGAAAAAAATTTTTATTCAACAGAAAATTTAAATTACGTTTTACACCAGAGATGAAGTTCCAGTCATGGGTGCACTCAGAACCATGAGGGGGGGGCTAGAATCTGAAAATATAATAGGCGGTGATCGCATTTTCGTTGTTAGCAGGAATTTTTCAAACAATTTTCACAGAAATGGAAGATACAAAGAAGAGCTAATCGAGAAAATAATATTCAAGAATAACAAGAGCGATCGGTTTTAAAATTGATTTTTGAAAATTTTCTGGAGGGAGCTGTAGCCCTTCAGCGGTTCCAGCTACTTTCAAAGTCTGTTCAAGCACAATACTTTGGGAAGCTTAGGTGAGGAACGAACTTGAAAGGCAGCTAAAACCGCTCAATAATCTATCCTTTCGGAACTGTAAAGGGTCGAATAATTTTTGTGACCTACCATTCTCCAAACCCTCTCTAAATTTAGAGCATAATTGATTTTTGATTCGAGGTCATATCTTTTCATATTATATTTAAGCTGGTGCTGATCTAAATCGAGTCATTTAATTTAAACTGGTTTTTTTTTCGTAAGGAGCATCATGTTCAGTTTTTTCCATGATGAATATTGATGCGAGGGAGATTGGGTATAAGAAGAAAAGAAAAGCATTGCTTCGCGATATTTTTTTAGCCTGATTTTCGTGGCATATTACAATCACGAGAATTGAAAAAAAGCATTGTGGGTAGGAAGAATTTAAAGGAGTTAAAAAGTCAAAACCCCTCAAAAGGCACATCTAGAGTCCCTACTAAGTTCACACACCAAACTTTAACTTCCTAGCTGAATTTGGAGAGGTGATAAGGAAGGAAGAACTCTTTTTGAAGGTGAAAAAAAGGTCGAAATCTCATATCTTCTCTGCTAATTGACCTAGGAGGTTGACTTTTGGATATATTATACGATTACAACTTTGGATTATCTATCGATTGGCTCAAAAAGAACAATTTTTACGATTTTAACCCTTCAGCAACCTCTCTCTCTAATTTGGGCAGCACTGAATTTTGGCCTGAGGTTATCCTCACTCCAGAGCATCACATGACCCGTCTACCAAAGTCTATTCTCCAAATTTAATCGATTTTGGTCAGAATTGAGCTGATCAAATAATTTTTCAGTTTCGGGAGGAAAAAATTAAAAACCCTGACAGTCAAAAATGGCTGTAATGGTTTTCTAGGACCTCAAAACGGATTTTTTTAATATTTTCCCTGATTCGCCGTGAGTTGATAGGCCCGTAGCAGCCTAGTTTTCATTGACAATATCACACGGAGATTCGGCTTAAAAAGTACCCTCCCTTCGTGTTTTTCTTTGACAATGTAACGAAGGCAATCAGGCTAAAAGTAGAACATTGTAAATCAGGTTAAAGTGAAATAAAACCTTTCTCGCGAAGAAAAAGTACAATTATTCAGTTATGATTTTCGTTTCTTCGAATAAGTGGAATTTTTTTTTTTTATTTTCATGTCAAAAGACAACATTTTAAAATATTCTCTGTTTCTAAAATTCCTTTTCGAAACGATGGTTTAAAAATTGCTCGTAAGATGTTTCCGAACATAAGAAAGCGAATCTGCAAACTTTATGAAAATAAACCTTGTACACGAAATAAGACTGACTTCGGAAGCTAAGGATTGTGAAAATGAATTCTCGAGGCCTATTTCGTGCCCCGTTGAAACTTTTCATTTTTTTGAGCTTAGTCCTTTGAAAATTTCGTTTCAGAAAGAAAAAAAAAAACGTAGTAAAGGTAATATTTCGAAATATAAAAATGGTAATTTTCACGAAACTACAACTGTGAAAGAGTTTAGAAAGAATAAGGAAGAAGAAAACGATGAAACGTTCAACGTTCATCGCGTGGAACGTGATTTACGTTTAAATTAAACATTGAAACCGTCAAGTAAAATTTTTTTATACACGTAATTCGGCGAACAATTACTACATCTTTAATACCAGCATGGTAGATATCGTTTGCGTTTATATTCGTTCGGAGGTTTAGATTCGTGTCTCACCAGTACTATTCAGTTGAGTACTTTTGATAAAGAGTTTAAGTACCTACTGTAGTACCTATTGTCGATAAAATACTGGTAGGCATGAGTAAATTTTTAGATAAGATGATGGTTGTTCGTGAATAAAAAAAAAATAATTTAGATTTTTTTTTTTTTCATTTTTACTTTTTACGACGGTATATTGGAAATTTTTATTATTTTATCGACGAATAAACGGTTTGCTGTTTCGTTTGGAAGATAGGTAATTGTAATGAGGCAACGTTTTACTAACCGTATAATCGACCGTAATAATCGTTCGTTGTTGGAACGTCCATCGTGGTTTTAGGTAGATAATTACAGGGTTCACTAAATACGCAATTTTTTTTCTCTTTTCAAAGGATATACCAGCTATGGTTTAAATCGGCCTTAATTATACGGATAGGTTTTTTTTTATTCAATTTGTGTTTCAACGATGATAAATTTCATTTAAATTATACAGATTTATTATTGCATGTAGATGTGCGTGTACGTGTACCATGTTTAATAGTGATGGAGGTCAAGAGAGTGACCGAATGGTTTACATTTTTTTTTTATCTTTCTGAAATCGTTATCGAAATGTTTACTTTTTTAATTGAAATTTTATGCTTGCAGGTTTTTTTGTATTACGAGTGTTTGCTATTTTAATGGGATTTTCTGTCGTAAAAAAAGACAAATAGTGAAATAATTTGATATAATTATAAGCTTTCAAAGTAATTTTTAAAGCTTTGTAAATATTACATCAAGTTAGATATTCAGATTTGGAAATCTTGATTTTTACCTTTTTTTTTTCTCATTATGATTACAAATGTGTATTGGTTACCATAGTGTATCGATTTATGAAAGAAATGATGGGAGGTAGAGGTTGATTTCAAGAATTCTCAAACATGCCTGACGTTCGTATTAGAGAGAAGTGAAAAAAAAATCAACGCTTTAGATTCGACAAATTTTTAGCTATGTTTATAGGGGTTTGAAGGGAAATGCTTTCATGGGAAATTTTAGTCTCCTAGGGTCCTTGCAAAGGGTTCTGCGGCTTCTTAAAAAAGCTCATTTTTGAAGAAAAAAAAAAAAGATAGTTCACATAAGTCGAGAAGCAATTTTTTCGAGGCGCGGTCCACCACAAACATGTTCTCGGTGATATTAAATCTCGCCGAATAGTTCGTTTTTCGACCAGAGGATCGCTAAAGTTGCTGGATTTTGGTTGAAAGTAGCAATTCTTTTTTCAATGGTTCAAAATATACACTTTTCAATTTACTCGGAAACAGCGCATCTTAGAAAAAATTTACACGGAGACAAAGTTGTAAAGGATCAAATTTTTAGCCAATGATATGCGCATAAATTTTTTCTGTCATCTACGGTTTGCGATATAATCGAAATTTTAGTGTTTTCAGTTTTGTAAAAATTTGATGGAAACGAGTACAAAAAGTAAAAAATTATCAATTAAGAAAATTTGTAGAAAAATGAGTGAAAATTAGGCTAAAATCTAGAAAAAATCATCGGAAATTGGGTAAAAAAGGGTAAAAAATGCAGAAAATTGATTACAAATCATAATAAGCTGTTGAAAGATTGGAGAAAATTGACTTGATTTATGAAACGGAAACATTGAAAACCATCGAAAATTTTGTAGAAATTTCATAAAAAAAGATAAAAAGTGCAAAAAAATGATCAAAAATTACAAAGTGAAAATTCACCTAAAATAAAAAAAAAATTGTTAAAAATCGAAAATTTAGGGAAATTTGACGAAAATGGGTGAAGGTTGACCTAAAAGATGACAAAGATCGTAAAAATCGTTAAAAATTGATCAAAAATCATAACAAATACTTGATAAACAGGTGAAAATAGACTCAAATTGTGAAGAATATAAGCGAAAATTATCGAAAATTACAAAAAAAATGCTGAAAAATAGGTTAAAATTGAACTAAATTGTTCAAAAATTATTGAAAATCTTTGAAAAAACCGTTGAAAATCATACAAAATTTTCTAAAAATTTAATAAAAAAGGGGAATAAATTTCAAGAAATTCATCAAAAATCATGAAAAATGTGGCTTATTGTTGAAAATTGATGTAACATATGAAAAAAAATGTTGAAAATTATCGAAAATTGATAAAAATGAATAAAAGATGGCAAAAGTTGTTGAAATATCACGAAAAAATGTTGAAAAATGGATAAAAATTGACTTCTATTAATAAAAAAGTTGATAAAAAGTGCAAAAAAATTCATCAAATATCATGATGAACCTTTAAAAAATATTTGAAAATTTACTTGAATCATAAAAAAAATTTTCGAAAATTATAATTAATTTTTTGAAAAATTAATAAGAATGGGTGAAAAATTATTGAAAATTATGTAAAAATTTGATTAATATGGGTAAAAAATGCAAAAAGTCGATCAATTTACGAAAAAATGTTGAAAAACGGGTGACGATTGACCCTTAATAAAAAAAAAATTGTCAACAATCATCGAGAATTAGGTGAACTATTAACTAAAATGTGAGAGAAATGTTAAAAAATTGATCTAAATTATGAATAAATTTTTTGGTTAGTTAGACGGAAAATCTATATGGTTAGCAACACCAAAAAAAAAAAAGGTTTCATAAAAACTTGACGATTCTGTCAGCGAAAAACTAAATTTTTTTCCTTCAAATGAGCCCCCTCTTGGGTGGAATGCAAAGAATCCCTTGATATGGTCATAGGGAACTAAATTTTTTCATGGGAGCACTTCTACTCAAAACACGGGACGCGACATATTTAAAAATCAGTCAAATCGAAGACGTTGCTGCATTTCCATTCTACCCTGATAGGTATTTATCTACCACCTACCCCCTACCCCCTCCTCAATGAAACTAAATACACTCAATTCAATACGGTTAAGTTTTAAAAAATAATTTCATTGAATTCATATGATAATAATAGAAACCAGTTGTAATAAAAGCTCATATTTTTGAGAGGCTATATAGGAGGAGACCTGAAACCAGCAAAGAATTCTGTAGTTAATCCAGTCGACAGAAAATCAAATTTTGTAAGTATTATTTTCAGAAAATGAGGTGATATAAATGTCGGTAAAGGGTTTAACCTTTGTGATCTTGAATTAAATGATTCCCACCCCATCAAAGTACTTCGCTTAACTGGCATAGCTGATGAAATTTTGTATGTACCTTTTCTAAGAGTCTCACCCCCCCCCCTCTCTTACTCCTTCAACACCTTCTTCAGTTCCTGCAATTGTTGATTTTCATCTCGGTTTCTCGGTTGTTATAATGAAAAATGTTTGAATGTGCCATAATTAAAAAATCTATTTGTAAATAATATTTCTCGCACTTTATATTTTTGTGGGTCTTCCACATTCGAGTATATTTTTCAGAAAATAAAAAATAACGAAATGATGCCGAAAATTTTATTAATTTAATAAATTATAACGCCATTTCATCCAATAAGGGTAATTGAAGCAGAGGTCTTCTTTAAAACTTTCGCATGGCATATAGTGGAGACCCTTTTTTCGCAAAATAACAATTAATCTGGTTTCATGCGGAGTAAATTTTAATAACAGCAAAAAATATTTATTCAACGTTTTGTAAAGTTTCGAATTAGCATAAACTTTTAATAATTCGCTTACTATTTATCAACGAACGTCCTACGTAGTGAAAATTCAAAATACGCGATCAACTTTCATTTAGATTTAGCAAATTCAAAACGAAAGATTGCAGAAATACGTATAATATAGGTATTATAGGTAGGTAACTATGTGTATTTTGAAGTAAATACGAATATTTCAAACGAATATTATTTAATCTTTGTAGGCGTAAAATATCTTTAAAAATAGTGAAAATTGATTCGCGAATACCTGAATCGTGCTGAATAAACAGAGATCCTTCGTAATTAATCTATTCCATAGACGAAGAAGTCTTTTCAGGCTATTCTTTACATGGTCTCGTAAAACGTCAAGCAATAAAGCCACTTCATGTCCTTCACATCTCTACAAATATTCTCTACGTTTAATACGTATACGTCTGAAAATTAATTTGAGCAATTTTACCGCAACGCAGTCGGATTTATTATTAATACGAGACCTGGAACGAGGTAAATGTACCTAATAAACATTTTTTACGTTGACAAATTACATCATTTTTTTCCGGCAAAATTTCAAATTTCATAAGTTCTTTTCTTGAGGCGATGTGCATAGATATAAGCACATGTACGTACGTATACGACATACTTATATGTTAAATGTACGTATGAATGTTGCCAACAAAAAAGAAAATCTTTCGTATTTTTAAAGAATTGTTTACTCGTAATTGAACATTGATGCAAAGTATTTCGGACTACTTTTTTTCTCGTGTATAATTTTTTTTTTTTTCAATATGTTTCATCCTAAATTAAAATAAACTTTTGATTAATTTTTTAAGAATAAAAATTAATAAACGATGGTGGGCGAATATTTTTGCGAAGAAAATATGTTCATAATTTGTATTATAAAAATCTTTGTTATTTATTTATGTTTTTTACAATTGAAATGTAGTAGCATATTAAAATGATGGTCGGGAAAGTTGAAAAAATAAATAACATTTTTATTCTCTCGTTCTTCGCAATAGAAACAAAACGAAGTTTTTAAAAAGTTATATTTTAGCTTAGAAAGTTTTATTTTTTTTTCATACGTGAGAAAGTTCAATTTATTACGTGCTTCGATTTGTTCGTTTATGGAAAACCTGTTTATAGCGAAGTTCTTTTTTTTTTTTTTTTATTTAGTTGGCGGTAACTTTAAGATGAAAGTTAATTTTTGAAATACTTTTTATTTCAAAAAATGTATATATATTATTTTAATGTTTGTACCTATATGTATGTTGTTTCTTTTTTGTTCTAAAAATGTTCCCTAAATTTATTGATTTATTAACAAGCGAATACGTTGTTTGTTAGATGCCTTTTGAAATTTTTCTCATTTGTCTTGGGTGAATCCTTTTTATCGAGTATCTATCAATTATTACGGGCTTAAATTTATTTCAAATTATCGTATCAATTAAGAAATCTGTGTTGGTGGAAAATTGTTTCAAAACCTCTTGAAAATTCAAAAATTTATCTACGTTTATGAAAACATACAAGTCAATTACAACGGATGTTCATTAATTATTCTCACCAAAGCCATAACTCTATAACCATTCGAGTTGAAAAATTAAATTAAATCCTTTAATCCACGATGAATACCGATTGGAGTCACGTCTTCTTGTATCAAAAATTCAATTATTGCTTTTTGATCATACCTGGTGTTATTATCATTTTCTATTCCTTTGGTGATAACGATACTACATGTGCACCAATTTCAAAGGTGAACATAGTACTTAGAAGTAGACAAAATCGTCTTTCAAATGAGACCATTCTCATTTCTCCAGGATTAGTATTTCTCAAGTTACGGACTTGGTGGGAATAATTAATGAATGTTCTTTGTAGAAAGAAATCTTGAAATAGACCCAATGTTTTAAGATGTTGAAGAGATGAGGACCCAAAAGAAGCTCTTTTTTCTCTTGAAAAGTGTACAGCATGCAGATTTCTGCTGAGTTTTTACATGGCTAGTGTCTAGACTCCATCATTCTGACCAGTAGCAAGAATCTAGTAAACTTAGTCTTCTTTAAATGATTGCATCGCAGACATCTGGGAAGATTCGTATACTATGAATCTAATGTTTATTTTTTGATTACATCTCGTCTGACAGAATTTTAGAAAGGTTCTTTAATAATGGATTTTCTGAAAAGTCATCATATAGGTACAGATGAATAGATGAGATGTGTTTTACGCAACAAGTGACCCAATACAGGATACATTACCTCAAAAAATAATTAATTTTGGTCCTTGGTAGTGGGGGGGGATAATTGCCATGGACATGAAGATGTTATACTGTAAAGGGGAAAGGGATTGAACCCTCCCCCCGCCCCATGGTCGAGAAAAAATTGAATTTTTATAGAAAATAGGACTCAAGTTCAACAAATTATGTAAATGCAGTTTTTGATGATTAAAAAAGAACTTTTTGCAAAATTTTTGCCCCCACCTCGCTCGGGCATATATATTTTTTACTGAGAACGTTGAATTTTTAAAGTTGCTCTATTAAAATAGCGACGTAACATTAAAGCCCCTCCTCACCTGTACTAAAACTGCGTGATAAATTTCAACAAACTGGCTCAATTGAGAGGAGAGATATGATCAAGGCAAATTGTAGGAATCGCCAAAACCACCCAAAAAACTAATTTTTTTAATGAAACGTAATGGCATAGTTTTCATTGACGATATGATTCCCTTTGCTTTGCTCAGGCACATTCAATTTTTAGCCTTATTCTCTATGTAATATTGTCAATGAAAACCAGGGTATTACAGTCTATCGACCAACGGCGGATGAAGGGGGAACGTCAAGAAAATCCGTTGTGGGGTCCTAGAAGACCATTAAGACGATTTTTAGCCATGTCAGATATTTATATACCGACCAAAATTGCTCCAATACGGTCAATCTGCTCAGTTTGGCTCCGGATTAAATATATATGAGTGAGAATGAACATGGGTCAAAATTCAGTTATGCTCTAATTTGGGGGAGGGGGTGCTGAAAGGTCAAAAACGCAAAAATTACCTCTTTTTAAATCAATTGATGGAGAATCAAATCCAAAAATCAACCTTCTACGTCAATTAGGAGGGGAGATATTACGGTTTTTCCCTTTTTTGACCTTGAAAAAGGGCTGTTCCTCCCCCTATCATCCCACCAAATTGAGCTAGGAAGTTGAATTTTGGTATGTACATCAAGTTGTGGCTCTAGATGTGCCTTTTGGGAATTCTGACTTTTTACCTCCATTGTACCCCCTCACGGCCCTAAAAAAAGTGGTTTTTAGATCTCCCCTCCAAATTGAGCTAGGAACTTGAAATTAGGTATGTATATTTAGTCAGTATGTCTTTTGGAGGTTTAGAGTTTTCAGCTTCATTGCATCTCCTCACAGCCCCAAAAAAGTAGTTTTTTGGTCAGTTTTCCTTATTTTTTGGATTTGCTCCTCACATAACTCCCCTCCAATTTGAACCAGTGCACGTCTTAGATGTGCCTTTTGGAGATTTCACTGATTCACTCCAATATCTAGCTTCTTTTTTATTTCATCTATCTTCGCCTCCTCCTTCTCACTCTACCAATAGAGTGGTTCTGTATTTCTTTCACAAAACTTCATCATTTGGCGAAACTGACTGTGAGCAACAAAAATTATCATATGAATGCGGTACCTACCTTGAAATTTGGAGGAGCTTTGAATAATGACTAAAGTTTGGTAAAATTTTTTAATTACTTATTTTTCAAAAATTTCAATTGATGAAAAATACAATGATGCTAACGTAGGAGTAAGATTAAACGATGAAGCCCCAAAAAAAGTCATATATTTTTTTTGCATAACTTTCATTTTGAAGTAAGTAAAATATAAATTTGATTTCATGGGAAATTAAATATAAAAAAAAAAATTGAATTGCGTCCAGCCCCTTTCAAAACGAAAAGGTAAATAAAAAGTGTATATTACTAGCTTTGCACATAATCAAATGATCTAAAATTTCATAAAAGTTTACTTATTTATAGCACCTTTAAAAATTCAAGATAGACAGCACTTTCAAATAACAATTTTTATTGATTGTGGCCAGTTTTAGCCGCTAATAAAGTACATATTAAGAAAACATATCACAAATCACCTGTATATGCACATTAATTCATCAAGAAATCAGAGGACAATATTGGAGTGATTCCAGTCTCGAATATGTAATCAATCGATTCTGTGACACGTCTAATGTCATCTTGATGGGTATACCTTCAACGGTGCATTATTCATCAGCGGAAAAGGACTTCTCCGGCGTTTCGCCAAATTTCAAGATATTCAATAAATTCGTTTAATTAAATTACCCATTTTGTTCGTGTTAAATATTTCATAATTATCGTTTGTATTGTACCTGCAAAGATCTCACGTCCTTATTCTTAATTTATCCATTGTGAAAACTATGAATTGAAATTTTCAAAACAATTTGTTGGATATTTACATTAACAATATTTCGTTTGCAATTCAAAACAGACGAATAAGCTTGGTAAGATGAAATAACTTTATTCAAAACGTATATTTCACCGGTTCACCTGTGTAACGATTGCTGGGACATCGTAGGTATCATCTGATAAATATGTATGTACATATATATTTTTGAATCTATTTCGTTTTTTAAATTCAATACAACTATAGCTGTTCGTTTAGATGTATGACAAAAAAAATCCATGTTACATATTTCGCTATGAGATGTAAAGCAAAGTACCTACAATTTTCTCATATTAATGATAAGAGTATTTTTTAACGTATTCATCCGAAATATTCATAACTGTTGATTTTTTTTTTTTGGCGAGGTTGCCTTCAAACATTTGATGTAAAACTTTATGCATAACAGTGAAAAATGAAAATAAAATAACAAGCAGAAAAAAAAAACAATCCACCAACCAACCAGCCAAACGCATACAACATCGCACGATCTACTTTACATATCTTGCGGTGGTAAATTTAAAATTCAAAACGAGTACAACATGTGCTCGAGACATCTAAAAACAATTTAAACCAGGATGGTTGAATTGTTTTGGGTATTATACGCGATAGAGGACCGGACACTAGGCCCATGTGAAAGAAACATTTGAAAAAGTATAATGGAATTTGTTATTGCCACATAATGTTATATTTATGGCCGCCATTAAATATTTACGATATCAAGGTTTCCTAAAATTTGACTTCGATTCCCCTCGCTCCCCCCTTCTTGCTGGCGCCCTCCTGTGTCTCTCAACGTAGGATACTTTCGTTAATCGCAGAAAGGAGATTCTTTCTCGGTAATTAATAATCAGGATATTGACGATGACAAAAAAGATGGCACGTCGTCGCGCCGACCAAGGCAAATTTACGACGTAAACAAAAGAGCCAGACATTTTGTAAAGAAAATTTTCAAATGGCAAACGTTATAATGTGTACCATGCTATTGTATATAAAACTCGTTAAATTTTCCATTTTTGAAAATGGTACAAATTCCTGTACAGCGCAGATTTTACGTGCTTGCTGTAAACGCTGTCGATGTCGTTGAAAAAATATTATATTTTATTCAACTTGATCTTTGTTTTACGCGTACATTTTTCGTAGAAATTTATTTTATTCTGCGATGTAAAAATTTCGATACCCGCCTACTACGGTGACACAGCAGCCTATTTCTCGTACTCGTATATGGGCATCGAACGTGTTTCAAATTCGATCTAGTTTACGTACATGTGCTCGATAGGTAGGTAGGTAAATAGCTAGGTAGGTAGCTAATAAAAGATGCGACGGAAATCGAAATAGGTGAAATTTTAACCCTCGAGAAGAAAAATTTATGCTGAAATTTTATTCTACCATCAATCACGTTGATTTATATAGCGGGCTGGTGAACTTTAGTATTTTGTTGAATTATTACAACTACCTGTACATAAAGGTGGACCTCAATTTTGTTGAATTACCTACACCGAACCCTTTGCTATTTATATATGGGCGAAAGTTATTTTATCTACGCGTCTAAAGTAAATTGTCCATACAGAAAGCCGAGAGCCTGATTCTAAATAAATTTTTTGTTCGCAGCTACCGATAAAATTTTTTTTTCCCCACAGCTGTATAGCTAGTTTACTTTGATGTGTAACGAACTGAACCAAAAACATTAAAGGTGTGTTACACGTCTCGAGACGACTTCATAGGTACCTATCGTATACGTATATATTACTCTCTGCGTGTGAGCTACGAGCGTGCGGTATCTTTTCAATGTTTTTTCGATATTCCAAATTCAAGGGCACCTTCGACGTTTCCATTTACCAATGCCGATCTTACCTACGTATTCGAGTTTTAAAAGAATCTTTGGGCGGCGGTATTCGTAAGATGCTATTAAAATATTCTACCACTTATGGTACACTAGCTAAAGGTATATGGTACCCATTACGTACGCCCACGCCACACACTACTGTCACTTAAGAGGCGATAAGTTTGTATTGATGGTATAATTTTTTTTTTTTCTTTTTTCAGCTCTAAAGCGTATGTATTTTAGTCTGCGTAGTAATTGTGTTTCCACGGTGGATTTAGTACAGGCCTTTTCAGGTTTTAACCCCATCAAAATTCACGTAAAGCGAAAATTTCGTACATACGTACTGTGAAGTATATTGTATTTCAGTATTTCTCAACTTCCCTAAAACCTATGTATATTTTATCTCCTTGGAGGAGAGGCAGAGAGTGCAAAGTTCAATTCTTTGGCCATTACTTCCCGAATGAAGCATGTACGAAAAAAATGTTGGAATAAAAGTTGTAGAACATTAAAAAAACAAACAACATACTCTTTTGACTTTTTTTGGTGGTTGTGGGGAGAACTTGTAACGGTTAGAAAAAAAAATTAGGTACTTTTCCATAACAGGGAAAAGTTCTAGATTTTAAATGTGCAATATATCCATGT
Source organism: Ferrisia virgata (assembly GCA_900060175.1). NCBI lineage: Eukaryota > Metazoa > Arthropoda > Insecta > Hemiptera > Pseudococcidae > Ferrisia > Ferrisia virgata. Next base: position 16,605 of record FIZR01028391.1, on the reverse strand, counting down.
CAACATTTTAACATCAAAAGTAAAAATCATTTATAATCATCTTTCATCGCAAGTTTTTGATTAAAAACTTCAAATCAAAAACGTTTACTTCTTTCTTTCACTTCATTTCGACATTTGATTTTATTATTGCCAAACAAAATAAAAATTATGCAATCACCTATTTGCACGAGTTTTTGATCAAAAACTTCAAATCAAAAATTAAGGAAATAATGACAAATGTATCACATCAAAAACGTAAAAAAAACTATCTAGTACTTTTAAATTTTTATAATTTTTAAAATTTTTTAGTTTTTCATTTTGCTATTTTTAATTTTTTCTATTCCTTAACTTTTCAATTTCGCTGACTTTTGTTATTATTTTTTTATTTTCTATTTTTCTATTCTTTTTATTTTTTTTTTCGTTTTTTAATTTCTTTATTACTTTCATTTCAACTTTTTTCAATTTTGTTCACTAAACATATCCATGTCATTTTTTATCTCGAGTTTTTGATTAAAAATTTCAAATCAAAAAACCAAAAACGTTATACCAGAAACGTAACATTAAAAATGTCACGTTTTCAGAAAATGACTCCCAACCCTGAGACGTATCCATGTCAAAAATCATTTTTGAAAATCTTCAATTGAAGCGACCAATTCTGAAAAATATGTTAATTCCCTTTTAGTAGCCATGTAGTGTTCCCCTCCCTCCTCTCCCCTATGTGAAATAAGAAAACTCTTTAACCGTTCTCTTTTCTCAAGCTTTCTTAAGAAATGAGTCCGTTATGCTGAAAAAATTTGAAAAATTTGTCCAGACAAAGGTTGTAGAGCGTTGAAAGGCAATAATTTTCGTGACAAAAACAAAAAAAAGTGACGCTTGGTAAATCTCGTTGAAACGAACATTTTTCGCCTAGGCGAGTCAGGTATGAATTCCAGCGAGCCAAAAATTGAATGAGTCCATCACAGAAGTTTTTGTGGTCGCAGAATTCGATTTTGACGACTATTTGAGCATCGGACTCAAATTAGGCTTCTAAAAGGGAGGTTCAAAATACAAAATTTTCCAACTTTTAGACATTGGTATCAATTTACCAACCTCTAAAATTGTCTTTGACCTTAATAATTTCAAGATCCCAAAACTGGTGATTGGAAATATCGATTTTTTTTTCTTTTTAATAATGAAAACTATCGATACTATCGAATAAACAGCATATTGGAAAACTAATATACCAAATTGGATACCCATTTGGGTGAATTTTGTAAAATTTTAAAATTTTAGCACCCCTTTTTCGGGATTAATTTGTGTTCAAAAGCTAGAAAATAGTAAATCTAGAACAGCAGAATTTAGAGATTTGAATCCCCCCCCTTCTCACTACTTTCAGAGGCCTAATTTGGGTCCAATGCTCAAATAGTGGTCAAAATTGAATTATACGACTGCAAAAACCTCCGCAATAGACTCATTCAATTTTTAATTTGTTGGAATTCATACCTGACTTGCCTAGGTGAAAATTGTTCATTTCAACTGAAATTTTCAAGTGTCACCTTTTTTGTTTTCGCCATAGCTTCCGTCCCATGACCATCTTGGAAAAAGGTAAAAAAAAAAAAAAAAAAAAAATATTTGTCATTAAACGCTCTACAACGATTGTCTGAACCAACTTTTCGAAGGGTGGCCCCATCCCCTCACTTTGTAAAGAGAGGACGGTTCGAAATTTTTCTTATTTTACATCAAAAACGTGACGTTTTTGATGTTACGTTTTTAGCATAATGTTTTTGATCAAAAACTCGAGATGAAAGATGACATTGATATGTTTAATTAACAAAATTTTAAAAAGTTGAAATAAGAACAATAAAGAATAGAAAAATAAAAATGAAAACATGTTTTAAAAAGTTGGGAAAATTAAAAAATTAATAGTTAAAAAAATTTAAAAAAATTGAAATTTGAAAAATTTTTATAATTTGAAAATACCAAGTGGATATCTTGCACTTTTGGTTTGAAATTTTTTATAAAAAGCTAATGATTGTATGATTTTTATTTTTCTTGACAATAATAAATCAAGTGTTAAAATGAAGGATGATAATGAATGATTTTTGGACTTCACGTTGAAATATCGACATGGATATGTTACATATCCATGATCAAGAATTTTTCCCTGAAAAGGAAAAGTTCCTAAATTTTATTTCTTAACATCCTAGCTCCTCTTTACGACCTCTTGGCGGAAAAGTCAAGAAAGTAAATATGTTTGTTGTTTAATGCTATGTAACTTTTGTTCCAATATTTGAAAAAACCAAACATTGCCCCCCTCCACCCCAAAAGAAGGACAAAATGTGCATGGATTTTCGAGAAGTTCGAGAATATTGAAATACATACTTCACACAGTACTTATGTACGAAATTTTCCCTTTCCGTGAATTTTGATCGAATTACGAGCTATTTTTGCGCTAAAATTACTGAGCTAATTTCATAGTATAAAGATTTTTTTTTCTCGTATAAATTCATCTTTTTTCTGGCAGCATTGTTGATAACGTCGTTATCGTGAAAACAATACTTTAAACGAAAGGCACCAGACGTAAAGATCATTAATTTTTTTCTAGTTTGTTATTAATACACGTTTCAAAAAGTCTCCCCTTTTTTTCATCCTCCCTATAGCTCTTTACTTAATATAATACACCGCACACGACCATACCACATGATGTTCGTATAGAGTAAGTAATCTGATTCATTCGTGTTGGTGGTTCAACAATTCATTATTTGTCATTGATGTGATGGTTGCTGCACAACGTTCTGCTATACTGGAGCGTGGATTACTGTACCTTGGCGAGCGAGCGAGGGTTATAATGGTACATTTTTCTCGTGCTATAAACTATATGTATACGTATAGTCGCGAAGTACGACTAGAATTGGAAACAAGGTGGGTGTGTTATTTGAAATGAGATTTTCCATTTTAAATCGTATTTTCTCGGAAATCTGAGGAGTTATTCGTTTCATACATAAATTTGATACTTTACCAACCGACGAAGTTGGCCATTGAATTCATCTCGCACACAGCAATGAAGAAATAAATGGGGAACGAAATGTTTGTTTTCTTTATACGGTTTTGAAAGACTTTCGATACCGGGCCGCGTATTTATTTATTAATGATGCTACCTATGGGGAAAGTTGTTTGAATGTAATTTTTAATCGAAATCGTTGGTACAAGGACGTGTGAAAGTTTTCGAGCAGTTTTACTTTACATACAGTTATTTATTGATAAGAAGATTTGAGTATAATAGAGTGGATTATTTTTTGACGGGGAGGAATGATCTGGAAATGTTTACAAAGAGATTTTATCGCTTTGAATCAAATTTTTAAACTTGCAAAAATTCATTTGAAATTTTCAGTGGGTCGTTTTTTGAAATTTTCAGAAAATCAATGACAGCTGGTGTGCAACAGTTGTTAGATGATTTCAAACAAATGTAGTAGAAATTATGGCCTTCAATGTTCACATTCGTCATTCTCAGTACTTAAAATAGAATGAAAATTGTACGAAAATCAACAGCGATGATTTTCCATCTCTGCCCCCCTCCCGGTTAAGGGGAGCCAGAAGAACGTTATTTTTCACACTTAATGAAATATTTTAAAGTAATGGTAGGAAATTTTAGTTTTGAAACGATTTTAATTGAAATACATAGATATGGTATAGTCTTCTTAATCGACTTGGGTTATCAAAGTCATTTCTTACACCTCCAAATTTTTTCATTCGATCTAGAAATCAGCGAAAAATTACCTGTTTACCTATATCAAAATGAAACTATTTAAGAACTTCTGGAAAATGTACAGGAGATGATAAACCGTTTGGAAAGTTTTAATTGAGTTGAAATAATTCTATTAGAGCCCTTTCAATTGAAAAATTTTCAAAACTGATTTTTTTCTTACAAATTTTGCGCTACCTTTGATATTTTTCACAGTAAAAGTAAATAATTTAATTTTGAGTATTTTTGTGAGTAATTTTTTGAAATTTGAAGCCCAAGTATTACTCCAAATAGAATTTTTGTAATTACCAAACATATAGGGAAGCTTTCAGGAAAAAACTTTTACTTGAAATTTTTTTTGTAAAACCGACAGAAGAAGAAATATATGTATTTTCAAGAGAAGAGGGTGGATCCTCGGGAGGGGAGGAAGTAGAAAAAATGGGAGAATTTTTGCGCTGTAATTTGACTACACTAATTCGGTATCAACTTTCCAAAAATTGCAAACAATGGTTCACTCTAGGATTTACCGTTATAAGTCACCTAAAAAAACATTTTTTAAACACCCTTGCAGAGGTGGGTGGCTTCGAGTCTAAAGCTCACAAAACAAAACAAAACAAAACAAAACAAACCTTTTTTGACTACTGCAAAACTTAAATATGATGAAAAAGTACGACCTCAACCTCGGAGCTAACAAACGTGCAGTTTTATTTTCTGCGTCTATCTGGGTTTTTAGAATTTCGATTCAAAGTACCTTTGAATCTGATATGCAGAATTTTCCATGATTGGTTTCCAACCTAAAATCTACCACCTTTGGTAGTTTGATCGAAATCTAAAAAACGTTTTTTCAAGTGCACCTCGCTTCCCATGAAACAACCCTTCTTCTCTTAATTATAAAAAACACCATTTCATTAACCGTAGTCCTGGATTACTTTAATTTATCGGGAATATAACGTTCACGTTAATAAAGTTGCATACTCGATTTGCCGTAAATATGACAAAATATGTAACCAATATTTATTGCGTGAATAAAATTGCATACTCAGTTTGCCGCAAATACACCTATGCTATGAATGAAAGCATATTTATTCGATAGATTATGTAATTTTCATTCTTTCCGCCGCGAATTAATATTAACCCCCCTCCCCTTCCTTCCAGTTTCCCAATCATGCTCAAAAATTGTGATTTTTTATATTTTCAAGATACATGTATCAAAAGTCAAAAATTTTTTTTTGAAATTTCTTCAAATTGGGCCCTGTTAATCTACTTGCGTTGAAGCTATTTTTAAAGTCATGAATACCATATTTCTGTTTTGTCTATTTTACCAACTATTTCAAGAAAAATAATTTTAATCGTGAATTTTTTTAATCACAAAAAAATGCTCTTTAAATTCTCATTACAACGGTGAGAGGGGGGGGGGGGTAAATTGAAATATTCTGCACAATGGTTCAAAACTAATTCTAAAATTTTACTCGCCTTAAAAGATAGTTTTAAGTTCGAGAAAGAAATAATGATTATTTGAAATTTTAAATATTGAACGCACAGAAAAATCGTACAATTTCTGTCTGCTTTCATCACTTTTGAAATTGGTCCAAAATTGCAAATTGCACTAAAGCATTACCTATAGCGTCAAGTTTTTCATCTTTCATAAGGTCATCCTAATTCATGAACTGTTCGTTGAATGCTGGTAAAAGCATCAAAAAAATTCCGAAAATAAAATTTTTGTTCCAAAAATTCGATTTTGTGAGTGAACTAAACATGCGACGAAAAATTTACTCATTAACAAAAGTGCAGAGAATAAAATTTTTTAACTTTCATAAAAGAATGAATTTTTCTCTTGAATATGTAGTTCTCAATATATTCTCGATGGAAGTTGAAACTTAAATCACTGGTCAATACAGGTCTTCTTTCGCTTGATTGCGTTCTTATATCGAAAGAAGATGGCCATTTGATAAAATAATGAGGTGTCACTCTTTTGTTATGACTGTATCCCAACCTGTGAAACGAATTACTCGAAATGAAAAAATTTTCAATGTGAGGAGATGGATTATGGGCCCTAAAGAGCGTTTCCTCTTCCGCGTTTGATTATCTACCTTTCTACTTGAATAGTTTTAACCTGATTTTCTAGAGCATCTCATTTACCTGAAAGAATTTCACTAACGATTAAACAGTGAGATGGAGAAAATATGCTTATAATTCGTTTAATGGTCAAGAAATTCCATTTTTGGCCCTCTCCTTTGTTCAGAAAAATCATTTAACTATTTTTACACAATTATGTCAGATCTTATTATTTTTTTACAAATTCGTAAACTATCATTCGTTGAATTCAGGTTGGTTACAAACTATGCCAATAAAGCAGTACCAGAGAAGTTATTTTTATTTATTTTTGTATTAAGATTTTATTAAAAAAATATATATACTCAATTTTTTATATAAATAATAAAAATTATGTTTTTAATTAATTTAATATAAAATAATTTTTTTAAATAAAATTATAGATTAGAAATTGAAAAATATTTTTATATTACCTTACCTCCCCCCCCCCTCGAGGACGAAAAACTTGAAAAATTTTCTCATATATGTTAATTTTTTTCCTTAAAACTTGTAAAAATACACTTTTTGATCCTTAAAAAAGTCCGTTTTATCTCAATTTCACCTTCGCTTTGCTCGAGCATTTCATTTAATTTATTTTCATAAATTCAGACCCAAAAAATAGTACACAGAAAAAGTCGACCCCTCCCTTTCCTCCTCCTTTGATCCATCATTAATTACGTCACTGCGCAGTACTGTGAATGATTTTTGGTTAAAATCACGACCTCTTCAAAAGAGTGAAGGACAGAAACTCATTATTTTTTTTAAACTTTTATTTTCGAATCGGTCGATTTAGCATATCAAAAGCCATCTTTTCAAAACAGTCCGAAAAAGTTTTTTTTTTTACCTTCTTCATCATCAAAAATTTCAACTCTGTGCCAACAAATCATTTGACCATTTATCTTTGACGAATGTTTCGAAAGTGCATTTTTGAAAAATTATAAATTTTTGGACACTTTTTAATATTTTTTGTTTTACGGTAAACAAATTAACAAAAAAAAATATCACAAAAATTCCAAAAAACCAAAATAATGGAATCCGCATTCGGCAGGTAAGATCCATTTTCGAAATCATGCATGATGTGTCCTAAGTGACTGACCTTTCTCTGGGTTAGTGCTTAAAATTTCAAGCCCGCCATTATACTAGGAAAAATTGAAACTGTTATTTCGTAGTCTTTGTTCAAGGCACCGGCAACAGACATAAAACTCTATGTATAAAACGAAAATTTGCCAAAAAAAAATGCAAGCAGGTAATTCTGGTATGTTTTGTGTGATATTAAAAAATTTAAGATAGTGCTTTTAGAGGAATTTCTGAATGAAAATTTTCAAAATTTTAGTTTATCTCTTTATACCATATTATTCTTGCTTTGACATTATTCGAGTGAAAAAAATTTCAAAAATTCCTTCTTTATATTTAGGAAATTAAGTGAGAGAAATAGGAAACTCGTTAATCTATATTTGATAGGATAACATCTTCATAAGCTTGTATACCTTACTATGATTAATATTAATACCAAATAAATTGACGCGAGCGTTTTCTTCGGTGGATAAATTTTTAACGAATTCCAATATAATAGTACAGCTTACCTATTCACTATACAAATTAGCTCTAAACAATATTTGAAAATTTGAAAATTTTTATTCGCTTTACAAACGTCACGTTCCGGTGTAAACGAATTTTTTTTTTTAAATTTAACAAGACGTGTCATCATTTTTACATTAGGTTTGTTTCGTACGCACTACGTATTTCCCCAGCATCTACAACGAAGTCTGCCAGATGAAAGACAATGCTCACGTTTAACATATTCAAGTAAATATGTTAAACGATCCTGAAACCGGGTGCTAAAAAAATTTACATTTTATTTATTCACTAGCGAGTATTTTTTTTTTACCCCTCTCGAAATAGCTTCGTAAATGAAGACGAATTTGATACCGAAGCTTGCGGAGAAAAAAAATCGCAATAAAAACATCCCAACGTGCTGCGAAAAACAAATAATTTAAATCTCATTTAAAACGTAACGAGATTTAGGTTAATTTTCTTTATACTTTGGAATAAGATAAAAACAAACGGTTCAATTGAATACCAGACCGATAGCCGGAGATTTTCCAAATTAAAATTATCATTTTTTATTTTGTTTTTTTTTTTTCAAATTTCAAATTTTTTAAATACCTCCCAATGATTTTTAAACTTATGTGTACTTGTTACAGATACTAATTATCAACAATTATAAAATATAATTATATACATACCACAGCAAAATGAAAACTCGAAGGAAAAACCATCCGTACGTATTTACAAAAATATATATATATGTAAACTACTCTTAAAAAAAAAAAAAAAAAAAAAAAAAAAAAAAAAAAAACTCGAAAAAACCAAAACAACAAAATATAATATGTAGTAACTAACGCGAAAAAAAAAATTACGCGAAATGATAAAAAATTACTGGTAACAATACAATATACCGAATTAACTCGTACAAAATATCGAACCAAAAAAAATAAAATAAAATAAAATAATGTAGAAAAAAATTATACGTAAAATTCGGCAACCGTACACGAGATAAAAATTCGGCAAAAAATTTCGTATTTCGAACTCGACGATTTATCCGACGAACAACTACAACACCGAATTCAATTGTAAAAGCATCAAAGAATGCAGCAATACTAAGGAAACGTAGCGCCACACGATACGTAAAAGAAGTACGTAAATTACCACGTAGCCGAGCAAAAGCATGCGTATACGCGATACTCGTACAGCGCGGAAAAGCCGTCGGAAAAATCGGTGTGACTGTGTGAGTGAGAGAGATGGAGAGAGAGAGAGAGAGAGAGAGTTCGGTTAATGAATAAATTTGAATGCTGCAGTGCAACCGATTCGAAGGATTTATTTTGAAATATTAAACTTGGGTAAACTTTACGAGGTAATTTTTCGACAAGAATACCTTTTTGTTAATTACCTAGCTACTTTTTATGTGCTGTCGGTTGTCGGTTTTTTTTTTTTGGCTTTTGCACGACGAAGCAACGCGACGTGAAGAAAAAAGTTGGCTTTTATTACAAAACGATGTTTTATCGATACATTAACCCGATTTTTAGAATTTTTATATCAAGGTCAAAGTCGATATACAATTGTCAAAAATTTATCCTCTTCTTACTTGCCAACAACTACGACTACGACTGCGAATATATCGAATTACACTAATACATTTGTAACGTTATACGCGTCCAAATATAACGTTACGGTGCTTTTGACGACGACGACGAAGACGACGAGGATGACGATGTGAATTCTAATAGGTCTATATTTCGCAAAATACTTCACTCTATGCGAGCTATTTTTTATCGTTAAATTCGTTGTAAAGTTTTTACCAATAAATTCGATAGTAAATTTTGTTATTTGCATAGATCTAAATACGATAAAAAAAATAGAACACTCGCCCTATCTCACTCTCGCTGTATCTAAATTATACTCAAGCTGGATACCTATTTTAATGAAGGTCAATAAAATGTCGAGAATTTGTAAAAGGAGAAAAAAAGAAAGTAGATGAATACTCTTTCCCATAGTGTACAGTAATATGCGTGTTTTAAAGTATTCATCTTAATATAGCGCAGGAGACCACATAGTGAAATACATAAGTTTGTCTAATTCATACCGGTCGCTGAAGTGAAATCTGACTATCCTTTTTCCAGTAAGGTATTTTCGTATCATCGTGTTTCTGGCTTTTGCAGGTAAAAATCGGGTCAACAAAGAAGGGGGTTTTGGCAAAAATCGAATTTGTCTACTCATCGATAAAATTCAGTTACTTGCGTATTTTTTACAGTGACGTGCCCAAGAGTTTCTCACCTGTGAGAGGAGCTGTGGTGTGATGTGGTGGAGTTGTAGAATATTTTCTTTCTACAGACTGTATGGTGCAAAACGATCTGATTCTTTTAAATCTCAATTCTCTAAAATTAAAAAAAATTATTAAAAATTGAAAAAATTGAAAATTTTCAATAATTACATTTCTTAAAGTTCTATGGAGAAAAATGACGGAGAAAAAAATATTAAATGTTAAATGTAAAAAGAAAAATCGTGAACTTTTGAGAAAAAAAAATTAATAAATTTCAAAAATTTACATTTTTTTTTACAGTAGGAAGCAACATATAGATTTTCCGCTTAAAGCATGGAGTGGGGGGGCACTGCTATTAATTTTAATAATTATTAGTTAAGAGCTTGTAATACCTTTTTCAGTGGTTATTCATAAAAAAATTTGAACACTTTTCTGTTCGAGTGAAAAATTCTTGTCAACATTTCAATATAAAATACAAATATCCTTCTTAATCATCTTTTATCGCGAGTTTTTGATCAAAAACTTCAAATCAAAAACTTTACTCTTCTCTACACTCCATTTTGACATTTGATTTTATTATTTTCTGCATGAATAAAAATTTTGCAATCATCCATCATCAAAAGTTTTTAATCAAACACCTCAAAACAAAATTTTTTTTTCATTTTTCAATTAATTTTTATAATTTATGACTTTTTTTATTTTTTATTTTTAAATTGGACATCCACGTCTGCATTTTGACTCATTTCGTTGGTTATTTTCATTTTTTTTAAACATCGAAAGATGTTTAAAAGCGCATTATGGAAAAATCGTCAACAATTGACCGGCAACCGTTGAGTGGCAACAGTTGATCGTCATCATTAGATGACGTAAGTGAACCATCAATAGTGTGACGTCATCATTGGACTAACATCAGTGGACAGTTCTTGTTGATCTGGAATGATATCAGTGGACTTATTTTATGAAGGATTAATTTGATGATTTTAAGTTGAAATGTTGAAGAAAATGAGAAATGTCATTAGTGGACCGTCAATAGTGTGACGTCATCATTGGGCTAACATCAGTGGACAGATCTTGTTGATCTGGAATGATATCAGTGGACTTATTTTATGAAGGATTGATTTGATGATTTTAAGTTGAAATTTTGAAGAAAATTAGAGATGTCATTAGTGGACCATCAATAGTGTGACGTTATCATTGGACTCACATCAGTAGGCAGATCTGGATGGCCTGGAATGACATCAGTGGACTTATTTTATGAAGCATTGATTTTATGACCTCAAGTTGAAATGTTGAGGAAAATTAGGAATGTTTGAAGTTGACTCGTCAATACAGTGGACCTTGACTTTGAATCGATTTTATGATTTTGAATTGAAATGTCGTCATCCATTGACCGACCCGTCAACAATTGAGCTTGACCCTGAATTAATTTTAAGATTTCAAACCAAAATGTTAGGAAAAATTAGTTGACCTTGATCCCGGTTAATTTTATGATTTGAAGTTGAAATGCTGAGGAAAATTAAAGATGTTTAAAATTGACCCATAAACCGTTGACCTTGACTTCCGATTGATTTTATGATTTCAATTCGAAATATTGTGGAAAATTAGTTGATTTTGATTCGGGTTGATTTAATGATTTTAAGTTTAAATGTCTAAGAAAATGGCAGATATTTAATAGCGCATCCCACAGTTGATCCGTCATCGGTTTATCTGTCAACAGTAGACTTTGACCCTGGTTGATTTTATGATTTCAAGTTGAAATGTTGAAGAGGTGTGCCGAAAAGTATTTGCTGAGGAACAGTGAATATAAGAGTTGAATTTATCGACAACGTAAAAAGTATCAGAACTTACGTTTTTTTGATATTTACTCTTTGCGTGCAAGGAGATTATGTTTTTTTTTTAATTTTTTTGTTTTTGATTTTTTAATTTTCTTTTTAGACATCCTTATTAACATTAAAACATTAGGTGTAAAAGTTATCAATTTTTTTTACTTATTTTTCAATTTTTTTAAACAACATTTTAACATAAAGTGCGAAAATCATTCATAATCATCCTTCATTGCGACCTCACATCAAAAAGTCACACTTTCAAAAAATTACCCCCAGCTGTACGACATACCTATGCCAAAAAAAGCATCGCCTTGCAAGCATTTTTGAATAAAAATGAGTTATTTACAAAAATGTTTCCCATAAAATTTTGCATAAGAACAGTTCAAGTTCAAACCCATTGACGTCGTGGCGTTTTTTTCATTTATTTCTAAAAATATGCATTACACGTGAACATGAGTCATGTAAAAAATTATTTCCTTTAAGATGCTGCATAAAATGGTTCAAACAGGAACACGATAGGGTGCGCGCTTCTCCTCCTATAATATGAAAAATATGACGCTCAGTACGCTGTCCAATGTTAAATATGTGGCTATGTGCTATAGAAATGTGAAATTTCGTGCGAAGAGCATAAAAAAATTCAAAATTTTCAAGATCAGAAACCATTTGATATCTCCAAGAGGGAGCTCGGGGGAGGGATTTCTAGGCACCATCCCACTTAAAATTCACATACAGCAGTTAACACATTATTAGAGTCGATTCCACAAAAATTAATCTCGCCAATACCACCCCTCGTGAAATCCTATTTTCCCTCAAACACTTTCGTAAAATATATTATCTGAATTCTAGAATGATGGGTGGCTTTTTTCTGGAGTCTCTACCTACTGTCTCGGTGTCTATTGATCAGTAAAAAAGCGAACAATAATTTTTGTGATGTTTTCTCCCCACTACCCCCTTTTCTAATTTTGACCCCAGGTCATTCTCACTCGTGTTTTGTAAGATCTATCTCTATGCCTATGTGAATCTAATTATAAAATTTTTCGCAATTTTGTTCAGTATTAAATAAGTTTAATGATTTTAGTTTTTTGGAAAAATAAAAATTAATATTTAACACATCCAAAAATAGTCTGCTTAGTTTTTCAGGACCTCAAAACAAATTTTGTCGATTTCCTTTCAGCATCAGCCACAGGTTGATACTCGGTGATTTGTAATGGTGTTAAATAATTACTGAACGAATTAATTTTAGTGTTCAGTGATTTCTTAATCCTTTCGTAATAGTTTTTCTGTTCCCCTAAACAACAAATGGAAAAGAGAGATCAAATATTTCTTCAAAAATTTTTTAGGCACGAGAAATTTTTGTTAGTACCATTAATAACTATAAACTTTATACTCGTAATTTTGGTGGCTCGGATCGAAGTATTTACTGATCCAATCCCCTCTGCTATTCCTTTACCACAATTCTTTTGGAAAATGTTTTGTGTTAGTTTCGTTTGTTGCAAAAAGTAACTTACATCGAACATAAAATGCTCGAAGATGAACATGTGGGGTGCTATGTATTTATCGTAACAATTTCCATCTTTGAACCTTGAGGGCAAAACTGTAGCTGAAATTTTTCAGTACAAGAAATCTAACGATGTTACAACTGTTGTAAGAGAGAGATTTCTTTCAATTAGGATATACTATTATTTTCAAGTTGAATGTATAATTGTATACTTTTTTCAAGGATTTAAAGAATTTTTGAAAGTTTACAACTTTTCAACATTTCATATTTTTTACTTAACAGAATTATGAATACCATAAAATTCCATAGAAATAAATTCCAGTGGGCTACAATCAAGTTTTCAGTCAATTTTTAATCGAAATTTAAGGCTAAAAAATTATATTATGCTGATACGATCGGTACTTTTCCATAAAATATCGGCACCCTCTTCATCGAATTTTTGCCGGCTGGGGACATGCAAGCGCCCTGTTGCGAGAGTGAAGGTTGAAATTAGTATCAATTGTTTATGCTTTGTTAGTGCTGATTGGTGCATTCAATGATTTCGTTTGTGCGTCCCTTTAAAAAGATGTGGAAATGAATGAGGCTGGGAGCATGCAATTTTTCGGTGGAGGGGGGTTACTAGGGGTTGGAAAGCACTGACAATCGTTTGTGCTTCGTTAGTGCTCGTTTGTGCAAATATTTATTTCATTTGTGCTCACACCCTTGCGTCATCAAAGCGTGAATGGGCTCTGTGGTAAGAGCTGCTTCACAGGCACTGGATCGTAATAGATGGCGTGCTCTTTTATGAGATGTCATTTGTTTGTGCTGGATTGTGCCACAAACCCATTCGTTTGTACTGCTTCCTTTCTCAAGGTGTTGAGGATCAAAGGGAGCAAGATGGGTATGGACATAGAGTTCCCTCTCTGCCTACTTCGGCGGATGAAATTGAAATAGATGCCATTCGATTGTGCAACATTTTTGCTGGATTGTGCCGAAAACCCCGTTTTGTGCTGTTCCCCTTTCCAAAGGTGGATGAGGAGGGGGGTTAGCTACAGGAGCATCTCCCCGCTCACTTCGACGGATGAAGTTTAAATAGATGCCACTTGTTTTTGCAACTTTTGTACTGGATTGCGCCGCAAACCCCATTGTTTTGTGCTGCTCCCCTTTCCAAGTAAAAAAATTTCCTAATCAGCATTGTGGGTAGGCAGAGTTTAATGGGGCTAAAAAGTTGAGAACCCCAAAAGCCACATCTAGGGCCCCTACGTAATTTACATACCCAAGTTCAAGTTTCTAGCTCAATTTGGAGGGGAGTTACGCGAAGAATGTACTCAAAACATAAGAAAAATTTGAAAAACCGACCAAAAAACCACTTTTTTGGGACTGTGAGGGGATGCAGTGGAGCTAAAATGTTGGAACGTCAAAAATACACATTTAGAGTCTCTACTCAATGTACATACCAAATTTGAACTTTATAGCTCAATCTAGTAAGAAGATTGGGGAAGAACAGTCCTTTTTCAAGGTCAAAAAGGGGGGAAATCCTTATATCTGCCCTCCTAATTAACTTAGCAGGTTGATTTTTGGATGTCTTATGCAACTTTTGATTACCTATCACTTGGCTTGAAAATGAACAATTTTTGCGTTTTTTATCCCTCAACACCCCCTTCTCCCAAATTAGGGCCCAAGTGAATTTTGATCCAAGTTCATCCCCACTCATATATATATATATAATCCGCCGCCAAACTGAGTTGATTGACCTAATTGGAGCGATTTTGGTCGGTATCGAGCGGATTAAATAATTTTAATGTCCGGGAAAAAAAAGTAAAAGTAATAAAATAAATAAAAATAAGAATAAACATCCGACATGGTCAAAAATCGTCTTAAAGGTCTTCTAGGATCCCAAAACCGATTGTGCTTAAATCCCCCTCCCCTCATCCGATTATCGAACTTCGATATTCAGTAAAAAATATCAATATCTAGAAAATATCGAGAGGAAAAATTTCGATACGATATTTGTTCGATATTTCGAGATAATATCGATATCCCGGTATATTGTATCAGTATCGCCATCACCACTTTGAGGGGAGCTATAGACATGCGAGCCCCTCCACTACGTAAATGAGGCCAAAATTGATGCTAACCTATTGAAATTGGTGTTAATCGTTTGTGCTGGAGTTGTTCTGAATTATTCCGCAAACTTCGTCCTTTCAGCTCCCCCCTTGCTCCCGTATTGTGGATCACATGCACCATTCTATGGTTCAATGCAATCTAACGCATGATTATTCACCCACATTGTACTAACATAAAATTCTGCTCGCATTTCACCGTTTTCAAATAGTCTCCCTCTGTGAGGCTCATTCCCCTTTTTTAAAACTTTTTTTGTATCTCCTGTCCTATCGCTTTTATTAAAAAATTTCTCAAACAATTTTCAGATTAGAAGGTCGCAAATGTTTTTAGTCATAAGCAAAACTTCGATCCGACTTCTCCTTCAACAACAATTGCCCGAATGACGTGTGAAAACGGTCGTAGAATTATTTAGTATTTTTGTTTTATGATGTAGTAAATAATCAAAGGTGTAACAATACCCGTCTTTGAGGAGGGAGGAAGGAGGGGGAGAAGGATTTGATGAAATTTTTCTATAAATTATACAACTACGGAAATCCTCGAAAATTGAAAAACTATACCAATTTTTTGTACGATATTTTACAATCGTCGGTAATATGTTTTCTTTAATAGCTAATTACGTCAATCGTTTCATTAGACGAAGGATTACGCTGTACAGATGAAGGCAGACACTTAATGGAAAATAAACGCTTCTCAAACATATCCGCTTATATGAAAATTTTTCTCCTTGTTGAAATATCTACGTATACTTGCAAAATACGTACTTCAAGATTTGTTTTCATTATAGTCTGGTGAATAGCGCACTCCACAGTACCGTCGAGAGAAGAGTGCTTTCATAAAAGGTATGCGTGAAAAATTAGCATATCTTTTATGCATAAAACAAGAAAGCGCAACGATATATGCTTATACAGATGACGTAAACGTTGCGTTGCTTGTTTCAGAAACTTCTCTATGTATAAGCTCGAATCGCGAGCTAAATTCTTCTTCGCGAAAATGAATAAACTTTATATGTAATTTATCCTGTCGACTTATCTTTATCGAATATCGAATTTTAAACGACTTTTTGTCGGTGTGAAAAATTTCCGATGCTTTTTCTAATATTTTTATTTCATACCAGTTTGTAAATTTGTACTTCCTTTTTTTTTTTACTTTTTATTTATACTGAGCATGTGTAATTTCCAAGACTATTACGCCCAATGGAGAGGGGATCTAAATCTGATTTTTTAACTTGAGTTCATTTATTAGACAGAGAATTTTGGAGATTTGTGATGGTTCATCAGGAATGGTTTCAGAGTTTTCTGGTATATTTTGTTTTGATCGTATTGTTTTGAGGTTTATGCAGTGAAACAGAAGGTGTTTAACTGTAATTTCTTCTGTATTGCAGAACTGGCGATTTGGTTTGGGAGTTTTTAAGAAGAGGTAGTTATTTATGTGTGAGTTTGGTGTGTCCTATGCGAAGTCGGATGATAATTATTTCTTCCGAACGATTTAGATGAGATAAGTGTTTCCAGGGTCTTATAGTTTTTTTTGTGTTGAAAAAGTTTGTTTTGTGTTTTTTGGGACTACAAAT